>JASDQU010103590.1:137866-148707 GCA_032191745.1 Picea mariana | reverse complement strand
CAGAATCCCATTCTCCTCCCTCAAAACAATATACTAGATTTATACAAGAAACAACCAAATTCAAGACAAAGGATTACCAAGAGGAAGATACAGTCTGGATGTGGGATACAAAAAAGGGAGAGCCTACTAATGTCAAAGGGAGTGCACAATTTTGGCTTGGACCTTTCATAGTCAGAATGAAGTCAGTCAATGATGCATACTATCTATCCATGTTGGAAGGAAGAAGACATCCATTACCGGTTAGTGGACACCTCCTCAAACCCCATCAAGGGGAAAAGACTTGACTCCACAAGTAAGTACAAGTAAGTAGGTAGGAATTTTCATTCATTGTATATACCATCTGCATATCATGCTAGAGTAGTCGTTTTTCCATTTGTATATGATTTCTTATTTGTATTTCATTTTATTATATATGAGCCAGGGGTGATATCACCACCCCAAGAGATTACTAATAATTTTTTGTTGAGATATAGTAGGCCACATGTCATCCCAGAGATGTTGAGGTTATCATGTGCTCTATGGTGAGCACATGTCTCCGAGTTGGAGCCAGGTGTTATCCCCTATCCTAGGATAACTAAGGAGATTATGTCTCGAGGCCCACAGGTCCTAGACATGGAGTACCGAGAGCCATGTTGACTTGAGCTTGGCCCTGGAGAGCCCATATTTTCTTCATCACCTCCTATCTATCAGCAACAACAACATCTATCCCATCGGCATGGTTCTGAAGTAGCAGTGGGTCTTGCTCCATTAGGTAATGAGTTCGGGTATCATGGTATGTGTCACTCTGATATGGTATGTGTCACTCTGATTCTCAAAACATTTGAATATTTGCATTTAATTCTCTTGTGTTTCATGACGTTTGCTTGGAAATTATGCCTTTTAACTTGTCCATGCCTGGGGGGATGACAGATTTCCCTAGTAAGTTGGTCCCCTTAGGTATGAGTTTCCACTGGGTGGGTCTATGAAATATCATCATTCATTCCTTCCATACTTACCACTTTTCATCATTATCCCTCTCATCTATCTCCTACATTGGTTCAAGAATTGGGTTTGCTAAGCTAGTAAGGGTTGTACTTTGCCTTGTGGGAAGAAGGGGATAAAGGTCTAAAGGGTAAAATTAGTTGAAAAAAGTTAAAATCCAAGATGAAACCTTGAGATGCTTCACCTAGGGATTCCCTAGAAAGCAATAAAAGGCTTCTTAGCAATAAAAGGGGACCCATAAAATAAAACAAAACTGAAGGCCTAGTTGGTGGATAGAAGGTCTCATCATGAGCTGACCTATTAGGTCCATGGGAATGTAGCGGTATGACACTACTATTCATCTGGTCACCAATCCAGGGTAGTGGCTCTTGGTGGCATAACCAAGACAAAGGGGGTCTCATCATGAGGCAACCTTCTCATTTCTGTGAAATGCTTGTGGGTAACGCTGTCACCACTGGTCACCATGCCAGGATAGTGTCCTCCAACTATTCTCTTGAAAAGAAAAAGAAACAATACAAAGAGTAAAATACATTGAATGGGCTAGGAAACAATTGTATCCATGACAAGGTCCATCTCACCCTCTATAGAGGCACCCACAGGTAAAAACTACATTTCCCTTCCATCAATGCACCCCTTACCCAAACATTCCCTACACCATCTCATACATTTACATTACCTATATTGTTATTCACCTGGGAAACACTCCACACCTGAGGAGGATTGGCCCAATAGGACGTCTTGAGACCCTCTCTAAACCTGGCTTGTTAAATAGCATAACGTCTTTGAACATTTGTCTTGGTAAAGGGGGGTTTGATGCACATGTTTGGGTAACTTGATTATTAGATGTGATTGACATTACTATGATACTTATGAATTATGCGTCCATGGAGAGTGTACTTTGTTTTGTTGTAGGACCATGCTCGATGGACAAGTACTTATGGGGAGATGATTATTTCGGACCTTCATGGGGCTGAAAGCCCACCAGATGGATGTTGTGACCCCAAACAGGGGCAGAGGGATACCAAAGGATTGAACCAGAGAAAAGGGAGGATGTTTCACCAGAGACACTTTGGCAGGCCTGGACCTAGGGGGGTCTTTCCCTCCCACCACAACGTTGGCCCTTGAAGGCCCCTGACGTCACCATATGGAGCCTTGACATCATCTGGTTAGGGTTTTGGCATGAAGACGGCTTGGTTGACACATGTGGAAACTTCTAAGGCCTTTTGAGTCCTAACATTTCACTTTGGAGGCATGGTGTTCCAAGAAGGGGCCTAATGTCACCCTAGGAGGGGCATGATGTCATCCCTCAAAGAAAAAATCAGGGTTTAATTGTCATTTTTATGTAAAACTGGATTTTTGATGTAAAATGGTCATGTCGACCTTTTTTGACCTAAAATGTTATTAAAGGTCTCTTGTATTGTATAAATAAGGGGAAAATCTCTTATATTTTTCATCATCTTTCACTCACACAAGTGTGAGGTCTGAAATTTGGCCTCTTTAAAGGCTAATTGGCTGAAATCAAGTGGTGTGCAACTCTTGGAGGAGGCTTCTTTTGGTGTATTTTTGCATTTTCATAGTGGAAAGTCTTGAACTAGGGTTTGTGACTAGATTATTCTTGATGAAGTAAGTAGAAATCTGCAATCCTTCTTTATTTTGAATGGTTATGGTGCATTTACTTGTTCATTTCTAAGATTATGAAATTACTAGTGTGAAACCCTAGGAGAAAAGCACATGTTATTGTCCTTTTCTTTATAACTCTTCACCTACTTGATTTTTCTAGAAGGCACCTCCCTTGAAGGATATACTAGAGCCCTACCTTAGTATCACTCTAGTATCGTTGCTTCATTAAGCTTCATACATTTATTTCAAGCTTGAACTAAAGAATAAGGAAATCACTAGGGCCTAGGATTACCTACTTCCTAGCATCTTTTCCTTCTAGGGTTTTGGATATTGAGGCCTTAGGTTACTAACACCTTAATCATCCTCCCTTTTCCTTTAGCTCACCTATTATCATTTATTGTTTCACTCTAAGATTTTAGCTACAACATTGACTCCATTTACCCTAAAAGGCACTTGTTCATACCTTGCAAGTGATTGATTGACTAAAACAACTCTTTTACCATCTACCTTAAGACCTTTAATCACTATTTTTAAATTTAGATTAGACTAACCTACTAACTGATTTGTTGTTGTTGCAAAATATTTCTACAACCATCTATAACATCAGAAAATTCATCTTAAAAGCAAGTTTTAAAGCTTTATTGAGGTCATTTTTGAAGCTTTATTGAGGCATAATTGTGAAGCTATTGCTATATATACATTTCTGTTATAAATACTTCTATTGCTTTAGCTTTTATATCATCTCATTCTTTTTATCAAAGTCTATGGTTTTATGAAGCACTAACATCATATGGTACTTGMAAATAGTATTTTTCTTGTTGTCTTGTTCTGGGCAAGCACATTTAATTATTACTTTACTTCATCTCATTAAAACCTTTGGAACTTTTGATCAGAGTGACCTGTGAGAGGGGTGGGACTTTCTTGATACTCTTACCTTAGCCTTCTCAAACCCCCAGGTCCTTGGGGATGTCTCCCATGGGGTACGACTCCTAAATAGAAAGAGTTGTCGTGTTTAGGTGATAGTGATAGGAAAACCTCCTTGTTACACCAATTTAGTGTTCACTTGCCTTTGGATTTTGGGAAAGTACAAATTGCAAGATAACAAACTTCATCCCTAACCCTAGGGATTCTTCTTGGCCTAACTTTTTTCTAGCTTGTTCCTTCACATCCCACATATTTGGGAATATGTTTACACTTTTCCTCCTCGACAATATTTACTCTGGTGGTTTTTATCCCTTTTCACTCTCCCATGGAATAATGATTTACTCTTTTCGTAACTAGATTCTCTAATAAGTTTATCTCTAGTTAAATAAAATAAATTAAAAATAATATTTACAAAAATATTCATCATCATCAATGTTTATGATGACATAATTTTAGCATAAGTCTTTTTCTCAAAAAATTCCTCAATATAAAATAATCCAAATTAAAATATTCATAAATGGATGGACACTATAGCTTCACTGCTTGAAACAAAGTTTGACATTTTGTACAAACAAGTCTTCAACATGGAATTTTCAGAGGTTTCTCTTATAGACCCTCTAGTGCGTTTTATGTAGCATGTTGATCCAAACCACCTGTATGGAGATTCTCCATCTAATCCTATTATAGTGGAAGAAAAACATGCACAACCGAGCAACGAGAAAGAAAATCCAAAGCAAGGAAATGATCCCTAGGTTTATTCTCTTCAACCTTTGCACTACTACTATTAATAAAGGGCACTATCCCCCCTCTCACTCTCTACTATTTTGTTGGCTTTTCATAGTATATGATAGGATAGAAAGACAATTATTTTAGTTTTTTGTCCTCATTAACTATATCAATGTGAATGACAAACCATATGTTTTGACAAGATACTACCACTGTGTTCCTATTTTCCCCACGGGTGATGTTGAATGTACACTTTTTTTTCTCTATATTAATATTAAAGCTAGCTAGCTTATAAAAAAAATGATAGAATAGTTGATGATATAACAAACCCAAGGAATAACACATAACATGGGGGAATGGGGAAAGTAGCAACAAATGGATTTTCCATCAATGGAAACAAACATGCGTATAATTATGCATATGTTACCAGGAACATAACTGCTTGGAAGAATGACACCCTGAGGATATTGTTAATGTTTATGCCATTATTATAGTTCTTTGCATTTCAATAGATAAGAGCAACATAAGAACAAGATCACTGAGAAATACACATTCACAAGAGACACAACATTTATCCTGGGAAACCCTCAAGGGGAAGAAAACCCAGCGAAAACTTCCTTATCATAAATTACCAATACAATGTCAAGAGATAAATCAAACCAATACAGATAGTCCTCTCCAAAAGATGTGCCACTCTTCTCCCTCTCTCCAACTGGTAAGTTGCAACTTGCCTCTTAGAAATGAGCAAGTGTGTTGTGTGATAAAGTGAGGCGCTAGCCTCTCTATATATACAAGTCTGGCACGTGTGAAGGGTCTTCACTGGCAGGACCGACTTCTCACTCTGGGTGGGTAAACCCACCTTTAATTTATTTTGGGTCTCAATAATAATTGTTGGGGCCAACTTCTTATTCTGCCTATTACAATTGTCTATTGACCAATCCGAAAAAGGGGATTTGGTCCTAATACAATTACTGCCATGATTAATCCACAATGGGGATTAATCCTATAAATAATATATCAATAATAATAAGAATACTCTTTGCAGTTACATTATTTCAACACTCCCCCTTAACAAGAAGGGTATTCTTCAACAGCATCAGGCGAGAGAGGTCTGCATCATCAGTGGCATCAGGAGGATAGTATTGTCAATACCATCTTGGAACATTGGCTGACATATTTACGAGTCATCAGAAGTTTTCTACATCGGCAGCATCATCATTATCGAAAGAATGTCATCATCATCTGCATCAATATGCATGAGTAAAAATGATACATCATCACAGCACTAGGATGGCACATCACAGTACTACACTGGCTCAATGTCATAGTTGTGAAGATGGTAGCTCAGTGTCAGTCACATCTTGCTTTACATCTAACAACTAGGTCAGAAGCAAGGTATACATCATATTGCTTTACGTCTAGCAACTGGGTCAGAAGTAAGGAATCATCTTGCTTTCCGTCTAACAACTAGGTCAGAAGCAAGGAACACATCATAATCTTGCTTTACGTCTAACAATGAGGTCAGAAGCAAGGAATCATCTTGCTTTACGTCTAACAACTAGGTCAGAAGCAAGGAATACACTCAGCGTCTTTCTTTACGTCTAACAGCAAGGTCAGAAGCAATGACTCATCTTGCTTTACGTCTAACAATGAGGTCAAAAGCAAGGAATACACACAACGTCTTTCTTTACGTCTAACAATGAGGTCAGAAGCAATGACTCATCTTGCTTTACATCTAATAGGGAGGTCAGAAGTAAGGAATACACACAACGTCTTGCTTTACGTCTAACAACGAGGTCAGAAGCAATGACTCATCTTGCTTTACGTCTAACAGCGAGGTCAGAAGCAAGGAATACATATATATACTCCCCCTTTCAGGGAGGGTCCTTTCAGACTATACCAAGCTTATCTCGAAAGTGTACAAACTTTACATGAGATAGAGGTTTGGTCAACACATCAACAACCTGTTCATTTGTGCTAATGTATTGGATATTCAAGGCTCCTCTCTATACCATGTCACGGATGAAATGATAGTGGATCTCTATGTGCTTCGACCTGTCGTGGAATACATGATTCTTTGTCATCTTTATGTAGCTCTGGTTGTCACATAGAATCATGGTTGCTCTCATATCCAAGTCAAATAGGCCAGTCAACAACTTTCGAAGCCATATAGCTTCGTAGCTTGCAGAACATGCGACAATGTACTTTGCTTCCGCTGTGCTAAGAGCAATACTGGATTGCTTCCTACTTTTCCACAAGATCATGGCTGATCCCAAAATGAAACAACATCCGAAAGTGTTTTTTTTGTCAGCAACGCTTCCTGCCCAATATGAATCAGTGTATCCACTCAATGTGAAGTCATGATCTCCATCATAGCTGAGACCATAATCCATTGTACCTTTAAGGTACCTCATCACATGTTTTGCAGCCACTAGGTGAACATGTCTAGGCTCTACCAGAAACTGAATCAAGGTGTTCACTGCAAAACAAATGTCTGGTCTGGTGTTCATCAGGTACATCAGTGATCCAATAATCTGTCTGTATAGTGTAGCATCTATCAAGTCTGATAAAGTATCGACCAACATCTTCAGCTTCGTTTCCATGGGTGTATTCATGGACTTACATTCTAGCATGTCGAATCTCTTTAAGATTTCAACTGTGTACTTCCCTTGGTTAAGGAAGATCCTTTCTGGACTTTTCCATACCTCAAGGCCTAAGAAGTAATGCATTAGGCCAAGGTCCTTCATTTCAAATTCTGCGGAAAGTCTCTTTTTACATTCAGCGATGAGCTTTTCTTCTCCAATTAAGAATAAGTCATCCACATACAGTAGTAATATTACTGATTCATTATCCATAATTTTGAAGTAGAGATTTGAGTCTGCTTTACTCTTGGTAAAGCCTAAGCTCATCAAGAAACTGCTTATACGGCCATACCAAGCTGTAGGGGCTTGCTTCAATCCGTATAAGGTTTTCTTCAATCTGCAAACATGAGACTTCTTGTGTTCAACCTCAAATCCTTGCGGTTTCTCTATATACACTTCCTCTTCGATAAAACCATTCAGGAAAGCTGTCTTCACATCCATCTGGTGCAGCTTCCATTTCATCTTAGCTGCAAGAGCTACGATGGTCCTGATCAAAGTGTATCTGTCCACAGGAGCCAATGTCTCTTCATAGTCAATGCCTTCTTTCTGGGAAAAGCCACGAGCGACAAATCTTTCTTTATATTTCTCAATACTTCCATCAGCAACATGTTTTATTTTGAAGAGCCATTTTGATGATACCACATCCTTACTTTTTGGTCTGGGAACTATTTCCCATACATCATTGTTTATTATGGATTGGTATTCTTTTGTCATGGCATCTGCCCATTCCTTCTTTTGAATGGATTCTTCAAAGCATGTAGGCTCTTCATCTAGTAGATTACACATCAAAGCCGTGTAACTGGAGAATGGCTTTGGTCTTTTCACCTGTCTTGAGGTTCCATATGGAACACCATACTTCTCTCCATCTTGAATAAGCTCTCTTTCCCAAGCATGCTTTATTTTATGGGAGAAGGTCATTTGAGGAGGTTCTTGAACTTTTGTTATGTTGTGGTCTTCAGGAGTCTCCTCATCAGGGGAAGTTATGACTTCCCTTACTGGTTCTACAGCTCTGGGAAATTCCCTCATGGATTTTGCAATCCTGGGAATTACAGGTTCCTCTTCATATACTTCTTCAAGCTGGCATCTTCTTGATTTCTTAAGTGTTGCTTCTTCATCAAAGGTCACATCCTTTCTGATCTCAATGTGGCGGTGACTAGGTATGTAGATTCTGAAGGCCTTGGAGACCTCACAGTATCCCACAAATATTTCCTTCTTTCCGGAGGGTTCCAGCTTGTTTCTTTTCTCTTTTGGTATATGAATAAACACTGGACAACCAAATATTTTGAGATGGCTTACCTCTGGCTTCTTTTCGGTGAACATCTCTTCTGGGGTCTTGAACCCAAGTGCACTATGGAATAATCAGTTCTGCACATAAACAACTGCCATTGCTTCTTCTGCCCATAAGAACATAGGAAGATCTTGATCGTGAATCATGGTCTTTACAACTTCCATAATTGTTCTGTTCTTCCTTTCAGCTACACCATTTTGTTGAGGATTATAGGGAGTAGTGAGTTCCCTCTTGATCCCAACATCTCTGCAAAAGTTCACAAACTTTTTTGAGGTATATTCTCCTCCATTATCTGACCTGATTATCTTAATATTTCATTCAGAAAGATTCTCTATCAAGGCTTTGAATTCCTTGAATTTACTTAATACTTCATCTTTAGATTTCAAGAAATATATCTAGGTCTTACGAGAATAGTCATCAATAAATGATACATAGTATACATACCCGCTAATGGAGGATGATGGAATTGGGCCACATACGTATGAATGAATGAGTTCCAATACTCCTTCTGCTTTGCTATCCCTTTTTGGAAAAGGTTTCTTGATATTCTTCCCTTGCGCACATCCATTGCATATGCCTTCTTGATCAACCTTGAGTTCTGGTAAACCTGTGATAGCTTTGCATATGTATGGTGGCGCCTTGTAGTTGATGCGGGCTAATATTCTATGCCAAAGTTCGCATGAGTTTTTGATGGCATGGGTCATGGCAGTTTATGGGTGACCCTTCAACTTATATAAGCCATTTTGTTCATTTCCGATGACAATTGCTTCATTTAAGGTTTCTCCCTTAGCCCACATAAGAACTTCTCCATCTATGAAGGAAACTCTATAGCCTTTCTTGTCTAAAGTTGATATGGAAAGTAAGTTCTTCTTTAAGCCTGGTACATAGAGTACATCCTTCATTGTTATTGAGTTTTCTGAATCTATCTTGTAGTTTGATTCTCCTACTCCCTTGATGGGATATTGGTAATCATCTCCAAGTGTCACTTTTTGAGAAAACTTCTTTTCTGAAATACAAGAGAGAGTATTTTTCTTACCCTTCATGGGTTTTGATGCACCTCTATCAATGAGCCATGTGTCCTCTCCAGGTGATACAAATCTTGAGAGAGCTGAGATCAAGACATGGTCCTTAATCATCTTCATAGGTGGTTCTTCATCTTCGACTATGTGGGCATGTTGCCTCTTGTGTTTCCTCTTGTATTCTTCTCTTCTGACTGGACAATAATTCGCCCTGTGTCCCATCTTATCACAATGATAGAATTGTATGGATGAGAGATCTCGTCCCTTGCGTTGTCCTTTCTTCTGAAAATTTCTTGGATGAGATTCTTGGTTGTTGAATTTGTTTGATGGTTGAGGCTCTCTATGAGTTTCCCTTTTGAAGTAGGGTTTCTTCCTTCCTCCTTTTGTATGAGTATCTAGAGCTTTATCATCATCCCTTGCTAGTAGTGCTTCACGGTTAGCTACCCTTGTCTCTTCTTGGATGCATTCTTCCCATAGGCTCTCAAACTATAGTTTCTCCTTTCTGGCACATATCGTCTGGATGAAAGCATCCCAAGGTCTTGTGAGACCATTTAGGGCTGTCATTACGAATTTGTCTGCATCTATGGTGTCTCCAATCGCTTTTAACTATTCTTTAATTTCTGATATTCGGGAGAAATATTCTTGAATCATTTCTCCTTTTTGCATCTTGGTATTCTTCAATTGACATCTTAGGTTCATCTTTCGGTTGATGTTCTTTCCTTCGTATAGTTTGCTTAGAGAGTCAAACATCTCTTTCAGAGTTTTCTTGGACGATACATACGGGATCAGGTGGTCTTTGATTGAATCTGCAATGATTCTTTGATCCCTAATTGAGTCCTTCTGATGCTTCGCTTTCTCTACAGCATCTTCAGGTTCCTCCACTTCTTCTTTGATGAATTTTGCTAGGTCATTCTCTGCAAGGATTAGACTGATCTTATACTTCCAGGCACGGAAGTTGTCTATGCCTTCTAGTTTCTCAACAAGCTTTGTTCTTACAAACATCTTGTACTTGAGGCTATGAAAAATGACCAAAAATGAAAATGCTTAAAATCAAATTTTGACCTTACCAAGAGGTGCGCTTGGCTGAGGTGAGTAGCCTGGTGTACTTGGATCTGAGAAAATCTAATTTTTACCCCTTCAAATCTGATTTGCGGATTTCTGGACGTGTGGTCCTGGTACTTCAGGTACTCTGGTACTTTTGGTACTTCTGGTATTAGTTTTCTGGTACTTCTGGTACTTTTGTGAAACTAGGGTTTCACTTTTCGGGAGATCCAGCCATTGAAAAGGTGCGCTCTAAGTGCTAAAATGATCCTTGGGGGAGGGCACAACTTTCTAGGTAGTTTTGGAGCTGAAAAGCTTCACTTTTGAAAAACCCTAATTTGCAAGTACTGCAACAGTGACGTTTTTCTCTTGCGAAATATGTTTCCTTCAGGTTGGATCTGATACCATGTTAATGTTTATGCCACTATTATAGTTCTTTGCATTTCAATAGATAAGAGCAACATAAGAACAAGATCACTGAGAAATACACATTCACAAGAGACACAACATTTATCCTGGGAAACCCTCTAGGGGAAGAAAACCCAGCAAAAACTTCCTTATCATAAATTACCAATACAATGTCAAGAGATAACTCAAACC
>JASDQU010103590.1:126028-137308 GCA_032191745.1 Picea mariana | reverse complement strand
TGAGAATATAATAAATAACATAAGAAAACAACGATGTAATGGAAGGAATATCAGTTGAGTGTTCTTACCATGGTTGAAATCATAATATAATGGCAATGGAAAGAATGTAGGGTTTTGCGTCATTGTTAGATTAATATTGGGATAAGAGACATTGAATGATCATGGAAATAAGTAAAACTATTTAAATACCAAAATGTACATATTTTGTTAACAAGCTAAATATAAAATGCTCTGATAAGGGGAGATATAGCTCAGTCTCACCCCATATCGAGATCTAGGTTGTGGGTGGGAGTAAACAACTCTCTATGTTGGAAATCTTGTATTTGAAAAGTTAATCTTCCCAATAATACTTTAAATCTCTTATCATAATCCCATATTTCCTCACTTACCTTTTATTTCTTCTCCTTAATCTCTACAATACATTGTGATTCTGACTTCAACTTCTCAAATTATTCAATCAAGTATTTCCTTATTTCATCCAGAATTATAGTCTATCCTACTACCACATTATTCCTATACTTCATATACTAGAGAGCTCTATCTCTAAAAGTGGTCTCCAATTGCACGATCTTGACTACATCATCCACTATCTTGTTGATTGTCCAAATGGCCTCACAAGTAAGTCAATGTTTTTCAGCGTCATCTCTCCCTGTTTGACTGAACATGGGGATTCTTATCACACTATATGTTGTAGTTACTATCATTGAAAAGTTCAAGGTTCTTTCTATTGATGATCCCATGTTCGTTGTTATCATTGTTATCCTTTGTTGTACTATATTTCTTAAATATATCTCTACTAAACTTTCTTTTCCTCAAATGAACTACATGAGGGGGGTTTTTCCAAAGGGGAGTGTTCTACCTCATTCTCTGCAACAACTACCTGATGGGATCTAAAGCCTTATTCTATTCTTATATGAGCCATCAAGCCTGCTTGTGCTGAAGTATTTTCACTTTGTATAGAATCCTCTTCTATCGCACTTGGAACATAATATTCATTTGAAGAAGTTTTATCTCCTCAATCAATTAATATTTCTACCTTATTATCCATTAAGGTTTGACATCTTCACTACCTTATCCTACCTTATCATTTCTCTAGGTGCATCTCTCTATCACCTCCTGCTACAGATGCACCTCAAGTGTGGCTCTCTTGCTTAATTCTCTTCAACAATGCTTCCCTTATTTTATCCTCCTATTTATATTTCTCAAGATGTCTTCTCCCTGTTTCCTCAAGATATCCATCCAAACCTTCCAAACTGCTTCTCACAACACATTTCTTCTCTCATATTTCTCCACTTTGGCCTTTCTCTACTACTCGAAATCCATATTTCTTTCCACTTTCTTATCTCATTGAATCCCCTTCATTCCTTAACACTCATCATAAGGGCTTATGTTGCTATGGGATCAAGTTACATCTACATCAACTCTCTCTCTCAATAAACACCATTTTGATCCACAAATGTATTTTCTTCAACAATATTCATCTTATCCTAGACTAGAATTCTCTTTTAGTGATGCTAAAATATGTGCTATAATCAATAATGAATTCCATAATATATCCTTTATGATGCAATTAAACCAAAAATCAATAGCATAGGTCCAATTATTATTTAGGGTTTTCAAATTGTCTACATTTTCTTAATCCCAAACAACATGTTATTCAAAATAGCATACAATGTTAATCTCATTTTGTCTTTTGATCCATTGATGTAATAAACAAGGGAAATCAACAAAGAAATATCATGCTTATTCAAATAAATGTACATGTATTTCCACCATTCAAGTTCTACATGCAAGTTCTAAGTCTCTTTTTGGGTGGATTCCTTCTTTCTTACCCACCGCGGGGATTTCCATGACATGTCTATGTTTAATCTTACAAGAAACTATTCTATCCCAACAATGAAACCAATTATTGGCTTTAACACTAGACCTAAGGTTCAACATGCAAGCTAGCAATAGATTTCACTAGTATCAACATTTTCGAGACCATAAGAAGGATAAGGCCTCACTTGAGACGCTAGTGAACATTACAAAGACATATCTAGTTGATAAAATAAACCAAAACATGAATCATAAGAATCCATTAAACCATCACTTATCATTCCTTATAAATAAAAGACAATACACAGAAAAAACATTACACATAAATAATAGTACTCAGAAATAACAATGCTCAAAATTTTAAAGGGAGGACCAACACAAATTCCATTCTATCCCATACCAAAAGAGACATTACATATAATTCTCCTTATCACTCCCTATCAACATCCCATCATCTATATCGTACAACAATCATAGCAATAACATTGATACTAGCAACCCCAACCCTTCCCTCTAGGCTATCCCTATATACGTCTTCAAGTCAATTACAAGGTAGCATATCCATTATAAAATTCATTTCATGAAAGTCATGAAAGAAACCATGTGTGCAATGCACAAGCAATCTACATGGTTCATCTTCACAATGCACAAAACACTCAATGTGCACATGTTGTAGCTTCGCACATAAATGTCAAAATTGCAAAATAGAATACCAACAATTCTCTAAAAAATACTTGAATCACTCACCTCAAAAATTATTGTATACACATAAAATACTTCACACATAAATGTCAAAATTGCAAAATAGAGCACCAACAATTCTCTAAAATATCCGAATCACTCACCTCAAAAATTATTGTATACACATAAAATACTTACAAAAGAATAAAATAAGTATTGCATTTAAAAAATAATAATTACTTTATTTAAATTTTCAAATTAACTTAATACATCTTGAATGGATTTTTTTGAAAATTATTAAAAACATATATTTAATAATTATCATCACAATAAAACATCTCCATCACCCCCACATATATATAATACAACAAACAAAACAATCCTAATTTTTAAAAAATACTATTTTGATTAAAAAATAAAAAAAAATAAATTATTAAAAAAAAATTATTATCACATTAAACATTTGTACCACTCAAAACAAAACAAACCCAATTTCTTTAATAATAAAGTCCTAACCTAATTTCTTTAAATAACTACTTGAATGGCTTTTTTTCAAATTCATTGAAAAAAACTTTTAAGAGTTGTCTTCACAATAAGACATTTCTATCACCCAAAACAAAACAAACCCACTTTCTTTATTGTTAGAGTCCTAACTATTTTAGTACTCTTTAGAGTTATACTTTTTAAGATATCTTAGAGTTGAAGTGTTTTTTAATTCTTTTAATTGCTTAGTTATATTCATTAAAACTATAACTTTATGAATATGTATTTTTTTAAAAGTAATTTTGATTTTTTATATAAATAAAAAATTGAATTCATAAAAAAAAATTGGTTATTTCAAATTTTATAAAAAAATAAAAAGTAATAATTAAAAAAAAAAAAAACTAATAAAAACATTCCCAGGTATGTTATCAAATTTTATAAAAAAATAAAAAGTAATAATTAAAAAAAAAAATAACTAATAAAAACATTCCCAGGTATGTTATCGATAAAAATAAATAAAGCTATAAACCTATTCGTAATAACTTTTTTAATAATTTATTATTACATTTAAAAAAAAAAACTATTATATAACTTAATAATGTACTATTATATAAATTATTTAAAAATATTTAATAATTATCATTACAATAAAACATCTCCATCATCCCCCTCTCTCTATATAAAACCAGCATAAAACACAACAAATAAAACAAACACAAGAAACCTAATTTTTTAAAATACTACTTTGATGGAACAAACAAAACAAACCCAATTTCTTTAATAATAGAGTCCTAACCTACTTTCTTGAAAAAACCGAAAAAATCTTTGAATAGTTGTATTCACAATAAAACATTTCTATCACCGAAAACAAAACAAACCCACTTTCTTTAACGTTAGAGTCCTAATTCTTTTAGCTCTCTTTTATAAAAAATGGAAAAAATCTTTGAATAGTTGTCTTCACAATAAAACATTTCTATTACCGAAAACAAAACAAACCCACTTTCTTTAACGTCACAGTCCTAATTCTTTTAGCTCTCTTTTAGAGATATACTTTTTAAGATATATGTAGAGTTGAAGTGTTTTTTAATTTTTTAATTGCTTGATTAAATTTACAAATATATATTTTTCTTTAAAAATAAAATAATAGTGACTTTTTATATAAATAAAAAATTGTATTCATTAAAAAAAAATTAGTTATTTCAAATTTTATTAAAAAAATAAAAAATGATAATTAAAAAAAAGTTAATAAAAACATTCCCATAATGTCTAGGGACAAGTACTATTCTTAGATATATTCTTCCATAAAAATAAAAATAAAAATGGAGCTCTAAACCTATTCTAACAACCTTTAATAATTTAGGATTATATAAAAAAAAATGATTGATCTATAACAATAAAAATAAAATACGATACCTTTATCTTTTAGGTAAATAGGGGTTTTAAGGAAATTGGAAGGCATATCCTTTTTCCTTTTCATTAATCTCTCTTGTACTATTTGAAAAAAAAAATAAAAAATTAGGTAGATAGGGATTTAAAGGAAATTAGAAGGCATATCCTTTTTCCTTTTCATTAATCTTTTTTATACTCTTTGATAATTACTATTTGATAAAAAAAAATTGAAAAGTGATTTTGCTTTTATATTGAGTTCTTTGTAGATATGTGTATGATTTGTTATTTTGTGGGTCTAATGGTTAAGAACATGTGTTTTCTTTTTGGAGGTTATAAGTTCAAACCCAGAGAAGGATTAAGGGTTGTCAACTTCCAATTCTCCTACCTTCCTTGTTTTCGCTAGTTTTGATGTGGCCTCACCCCGGGGGAATCAAGAGAGTCGAACCAATGACCAACAACAAGCATGATAAACACATGTTTGGCTCTAAACCAATTGGGCTAACCCTCGGGGCTTTAGATTCATTACAAATACCACAAGTGTAATGCCATTTTTATTAATAATCTCACCTAGTCCTATATTAAGTTGTTACATATGTAAAAATCTAATTCCATTTGAGAGCTCTTATCGTACTACCCTATTACTCAAGTAGGCAAGAGTAAACATTTGGATCCGATGGACTTTTAGAGTATCACTCAACATCATATTTCTTCTATAAGCTAGAGTTCAACAAGTGTTCCTAGTATATGTTTGTTATGGTACATTACTCACTCTTTCTTCTCGACCTGAAATATTTATTTTTAGTCTAAATAGATCTTCTATTAATATTGTACAAAAAAATGGTACATACATACCAAGTTGTGGCCTACCAATGGGGAAAACAAAACCTTAGCCAGATAAAATAGTTTCATAATAGAAAATCCTATTAAGTCTTATATCCTTCTACTGCTAGACATATAAAATATTATATATGTCTAATAGAAAGCTAGAACATAACATAAAAACCACAAGAAATAGAGACAGTTTCGTAGTGAATATAAAGTATAATGGATATTTCTTAAATTGGCTAGCCTACAAATTCATATGGCTTAGTAATCCCCTTATACGCTTCAATATGTGACAAGGGCTCTTCCTCAATGATGATGGGTTTGAAATGACTTCCCTTTGAGCCTGGAAAGTCTTCCTAAGCCTCCATTTCATCATTGTCACTGCCTTGGGGTTGTGAGACCACAATATCAACATCAAAGACTGCTCCAAACTTATTGCCCATCAAATCCAATTTGTGGAGGATGGCTTGTTGACGTAGGCCCTTTTCCTCCACTACTTGGGTAATGAAAGCCTTGTTCATCCAATACAGTTTTGTTAGCCTAAATATGTTGGTATCCCTAGTTTAGGAGAATCCAGGGTCCTAAATCCAACCCTCAAATTTTGTCTAAATTTGTTCTTTGGATATCATTTTTCTCTTCTACCTAATGGAAGTCTCCATCTGGGTTTATTTCTTATTTGACCTAAGAAGGGAATCTAGAGTGAAAATAGTTGGTTGTTGCATTGGCATCCTTCTCAACCTTATTAATGTAGCGAGGGCTCTCTCAGAGGAAAATTTTGGGTATTTTTTTTAGACTTTATGCGAGGCAATTTTTTATCAATTTCCTAGTCCTACCCCTTGTTGTCTCTTTCCATCTTCAAGTGCCAAACCAAGATTGAAGGAAAGATCTATGGGGATGACAAGACACAGAGATAGAGACTAACTATTGCTATAAAAATCTGAGGGGGATGGGGGTGTCAATGAAGGTGCTTTATATAGAGGGACACAAGCTTCCCTGTGAGAGGGAAATTATACCACCTAAGTGACCATTGGTTAATGTAGACCCAATTCACCCTTCTAGATGTTATAGGTTGAGGGAGAACCAGAGTAGAAAATAAATAAACCAAGGAGTGATGTCTAAAGGAGAAAAGCACTAACCAAGAATTTCAAGATTGAAAAGTTGTGACTAAGAATTCTGATGTAGCATTTTCCATGATGACCAAAGTGCCCTCTTATCGCGACCAAATTCCTTTGTTCTTCTCCCTCGGACCTGACCTGAAATACATCTAAACAACCACCTTCCATAATTTCCACAATCATCATCGTATATGGGATTTAATGAATAGTATGTTATTGAGACAAACATAAATAACTATGAGAACCCAAACCATGTACCTCCACCTTCTTCACAGTAATGTCTTGTACAAATCCTCCATGTCAACTATCGCTAGACATGTGGGGGGTGTTGTGGCGTCAACCTCTAACACCCCATCCAAATGTGTCGAGCACAAATGCCAATAGAGACCTCTCTTCTCATATTTCCTCACAAATATTTATTCATGTTAAGAGACATGTCTCTTCCCATATTTCCTCACAAACACATGGCTAAACACAATATTGTATCTTTGTATTTTTTCTCATATCATTTTTTTTTCTTCTATAACTAGGGGAATCGGTAACAACAACAGTATCGTACTCGTGTGACACAAGGTCGAATCTTGTCAGCTGCCTTATAACCCCTAGGGAGAATCGCATCACCCGCAAGCACGCCTCTGGATAAATCGAGGCGAGAATCGAACTTGAGACCTCTTTTTACATATTTCCTTCCATTTACACGACACTTGCCAATCGGTCTACACCCCTGCGGGCTTCTCATATCATCTTTTTCCAACCTCTTAACAATCCAAATTTTAGTACACTTACTTTTTACTTTTTAAAATTATTTTAAACATTTCATTTTCTATATTTATATTTTTCATCCAAAATTACATTGATTCGTTTTGAGGTTTATATAAGTGGTCATAAGCCAAATGTAAGGTATTTTTCTCAAAGTTGGAGAGGTCACATGTTTAACTCTCTTGATCCCCTCGAAGTTAAGCTTCATAATCAAGATTGACGATTTGATATCTTTATCATGTATTAATAAAAAATGAATATTAAAAAAAAAATCACGAATATTTTCATCTAGAAAAAGAAAAAATCACATAGACTTACTTTAATCGCCATAAACATTAATATCCAATTAATTTTTAATGTCAATTGTATGTGGTCTTATTCACCAAAATAGATGATTTACAGTTATATTTAATGGTTTAGATTGTGCATATGGATTACTTTATGCCCACATCCCTTGTTAATGGGCTCATGTAATGCAATTGTAGGTTATCTTATTCTATTGCACCACAAGCAGGGTGTATATAGTTGTAAATCAAATCATTTGCTTATAAATAACACTAACTATAGCCTATATTTATATCGGATATTAAATTTTTTATTCAATGTCCATGTTTACACACAATTATATATTAGTTAATGGGATTTTGGGATTTCGTAGAGAAATTGGTAAATGTATTGTTTTTTGGATTTGGGATTACAAGGGTAGGAAAAACAAAAATGGAATGGTGTAAAGTTTAAATTTAAATTTTTATCATAACTTATTTTAATAATATTTATAAAAAAAAAATTATGAATTAATAAAATTTTGGAAAAAAAAATTATATTAAAAATATGAAAACATAATGATTTTTAATATAAATAAAATGTTTATTCATGTTTCTTGATAATAGAAAGGTTTATTTTATTTTATTTTGTGTAAATCAGTAAGGGAACTATATTACTTTTTTGAATAATGTACAAAAGGGGGGGTGTTGTTGTTTTGCCAAGCGGAAACTAGAATAGTTAAACACCATACTGTCTTATCCTGGACTAAAGACTATAAAGTTAGGTTATTGGTTTGCTAAAAAGGAAACAAAACCAACCCTATCCAATCCAAGTTTTATTGTTGCTTTCAAAATACTAACACTTATAACAAAACAAGACTAACAAAACCAGTTACAGTTGCTTTCAAAGACTAACACTTATAACAAAACAAGACTAAAAAAACCAACTACAAACTGGAATCCTTCCTACTAACTCCTAGCTTAATTTCCTGTACTTGGAAAATATAAGAAAACTCGTAAGGCTTCATAGCTAGAGAACCTGGGGATGTTCCATCGTTCCACCTGCCTGATCTTTGTTGTCTTCTTTGGGGGAGGTAGTCCTGGTCTTCCGTATCTGGGTTGGCGTGCCATTGTCGTCTACTGGTGTTATGTCCAAATGATGGACAAACCTCAAGAAAAAGTGGAACTAGGCTGCGAGCCTCTCTATTTTGCTTTGTTGGTTTTTTTCTATGTCCACCAACATTTTGAACATGGTCTCCCACCCGCTCACCCAACGTTGAATGTCTTCCAGCAAGGACTTCATCTCCAATTGTTCCTCCTTGCAGGCCTTGGCTTTGTTTGCCTTCACCTTTCCAATTATCATCTTAATGATCCACACCATCTCCAGAGTTTTGTGGAAGAGTGTCTTCCTGGTGCATGTGACCCTCGTGTATTTAATCCATTCTACCTCATGGGCTATATTATCCATCTCCTTGCTGCCTCACTCCACTTTATCTCCTCCTCCCAACTTTATATCGCTTCTTTCCCCTTCTGCGTGACTGATGTTTGGTAAATTCTCGTTGCTTCCCTTGCATCATTCTCAATGCTCATAATTTTCCTCAAGCTTTCTTGCTTACCCTTCCCGAGGGGTTTACCTTTCCTCATGGTGTGTTTTAAGCGCGCCATGACCTTGTTCTTTCCTGATGTTTTATTACTAACTCTCTTCACTACCTTTCCCTTGCTCCAAGCTGATCTTGGAACTGTTACTATTGTGGGGGGATAAACGTAGCAATTTGTGGGCCTTTCTGCAGTTACTCTAGTTATAACGATTTCGCCCCCGGGTACTTGTACCTCCTAGTAATCGCTCCATGAGGTGGAAAATACGATTACACTGATACGTCGGCGATGCATTTCTTTCCATTATTCTCTCCTTAGATCTCAAATCATCGTAACCTTTCTTTCCATATTTACAATCTTCCTTTCTGGATTCGTACCTTGTCCTAGGGGTCGAGATCCGTGCAATGTTATCCTCCATCACTCATGTCCTTCTCTTCTCATGATTTCCATTAATACTGCCTGGGCTATCTCTCGATCTAGCTTATATATACATGTTATTGGTTTGTACATCCACCTTCCTTCCCTTCTCGATATCGTTTACTCTCATCATGAGATCCGAGGGCCAAGTGTTAAGATAGTCATACTTCGCCTGGGTCCCACGCTGGGTCCAACTACCCCATGTAAGCCCCGATGTGACTATCGTTCTTGAAGCTACCACTATGATATAGATTCTCCAAGTGTCCACAATCTGATCTGAGTTGGCCCCTCGACATTCTGATCCACGCCTCATCCAACAAATTGTCCCCCATAGTCATTCCCTCGTTTGCTAATCTGTTTGCCAGTGCAATTGTAGATCTTTGTATCCATCTGAATTCTATTGTGACAATGGTTTGTAAGTGCTTCATAATTCATTGTAGAGTTTGTGCCAGATTCTAGTGTCTTATCACCTTGCCAATTCTGGTTCCACACTGGAGTTTTTTTGTTGTGTTGATCACCAGAGTCGAGTCTCCCTTGACTATGACACTTGTTATGCCTTCTATAATCATAATATCCATACCTTGTTCCAAAGCTCTGAACTAAGTTGCATTTTTTTGTGTGTTGCCAATGCTAGCTGCATACAGGCAAATAATATTCCCCCCACTATCTTTGAACACTCCCCCCGCTCCGGCCTTTCTAGGGTTTCCTTTGGATGCACCAAAAATTCAATTTCAAGAAGCTTATTTGAGGCAGGGACCAAGTATTGAAATCACTGAGAATACATGGGGCACGAGGAGAAGGTAAGTTAAGGCTCAATTCTTTCAATTGTAACTAGAGAAGGATTTGAAGGTTGTGGGGAGACGTCATGTTTTTTTGGCACATAAAGTTCTTGCTCTGCATTGTCTCCCTTAATTTTTTTTTGATAGTGTCCAGGATCTTAGAGGTCGCATAACTTTTGTTCCTAAATATTATCATGTTTCTTTCTTTCCAGATTGCGCAAATGACCATTCCGAGAGTTAACCCCTAGCATAGGTTAACCACTTCATTTTCATAGTAGAGTGACTTCCAATTCTTTAAAGTAGCTCTAATATCTCCCTTTACCCTATCTGTTTGGTGAAGTCCCATTGCTACCCAGTCCCAAATCTCGGTTGCATAGGTGCACTCATCCAGAAGGTGGTCTATTGTTTCCTCCTGGCCTTCGTGGACATGACATCTTGAGGGTCCATGGAAGCCTCTTTTTACAAAGATTTCCCAGGTCAATATTTTTTTCTGTAGAACCAACCATTTAAATATTTTTATCTTTGTCCATTAAGGGTAACTCCAAAGTCGTTCCCAATGAGGTTCCATGTCTCGCTGGGCTTGGCCTTTTATACAGTGTATGGCTTCTTTCAGAGAGAATTATCCACCATCTATCCTCCCCTATCTCATTTATTCTTCCTCCTCCGAGAACCAGATCTTCCTTTTACCCACCTCCTCCTCTATCTCTTTGACCAGTTGTGTGTCTCGAGTGATGTCTTGATTTTGGAATTTGTCCCATATTCACCATTTTGGTATCTCCTCCCTTTGTTTGTAGTACTGAAAAACTATTACTTTACCTTGCCCAAACATCTCTTGTTTTATCATGTCCCTGTCTTGGTTTTCCATATTGGGCTCTTTTTTCCATGCATCTTCCCAAAATCTTGTTGTTTTTCCATTTTTGATTTCCCATAAACTGTGATCCTGGATCCACTTTTTATTCCTCCACGCTAAGGTCTTGATGGCTGATCCTTCTCATGTTCCTGTGAACCTGATTAGCTCCCAACGATTGATACCTGGAGCATATTTTTCTTTCCACAAGCTATTCCATGGTGTTGAGTTGTCTTTAACCCATCTACACCACATTTTTTCTCCGTAGGCTTCATTTGTTACTTGTGGGTCTTGTAGACCAAGACCCC
>JASDQU010103590.1:100173-118185 GCA_032191745.1 Picea mariana | reverse complement strand
CTGCAAGGCCATGCTATTGGATTTCCTCCCCTTATTCCTCTTTGCTTGCTTTGGAGATTGTTGTTGTTGACTGTCTCCTACCTTCATACCTAGGGTCCCTATTTCTCCATGCATTCGTTTGATTCCTCTTTCTTTGGCTTGCTCCCTCATTAGGAAGATGTATTGAATGCAATCTAGTTGTTCTAACGGTATGTTATCCATCCCTTGTTTTTTCCACTGCTCTAATATATTATGGAGATCTATCCCTTCCCTTTCGACGACGTCTCTGAGATCGAGATCCTCAGTTCCAAACTCACTTGGTGTCATTTCAGAGTCTCCATCCCCCTCCTGCATTGGGGTACTTGGGTCTCAACTATATTTACCAGTGGAAACTCTGTCGTTGCCAACAGATTCCTGAAGGTTTTGTTGCACCATTGTTTTATTGGTCTCCCTCTCCTCTTACTTTATTTCCCCTTACCTGTCTTGCCCTGTTTCTCTGACCTGGGTTTGATTCCCCAAACCTTCGAAGATATTTTTTCTAGGTGAGTATTTGCGATGGTTTTGTTTTGTCTTCGATTTCCTTTGCCTTTATAATTTGGCCGAACAAAGCCTTCCTCATCTTGGTTTTGTTTTCTTTTTTCTTTTTTTGTCTTTCTATTTAACTGGCATTCCCTGAGTAGGTGATCATGTTCATGACATCTTCTGCATCTAAAAGGAATCTATTCATAATCTATACTTTGGATCCTTTCCTCGTCGCTGAATTCCAGACATCTTGCTTCTGGTAGTGCGCATGAAACATCCATCTCTATACAAATTCTTGCGAAAGACATGTACTTCCCTTTTAAAGTCGCATCTGATGCCTTGACAGATTTTCCCATCTTATTTYTTATTGCTTCAAGGGTGGACGAGAGCCATTAGTMTAGTGGTAGGGAGTAGAGCCTGAGCTAGGCTAGAACACATTTAAAGGTCTCCTTCTCCAGGGAAAATTTCTCCTTCCAAGGTCTCATATATAGTCCAGCTGAGGCATGGAAATAAGGACCTCCTTCGAACACCTTGTCTTTGTCTTCTAGATTTATGAATACTGCTGTAAAAAATTATTTTGATCCTAGGTGTATGTGCACCTCTCCGTTTGGTTTCCAATGATGTTTGATCCAGCTGCGCAAGATTTTTTCAGTGGGCCATAACCCCATAAATTTTCAGATCAGGGCATGTGTCTTCATTTGGTCCCTATATTCTTGCATCTGCGAGTCTTCTAAAATCACTTTTGGGATTAATGTCATCTTTGGTTTGCATGGGTTGCTCCCTCCCCCCTGTTTTGTCTCATTTCTGATGGTTTTCCTCACTCTGTTGTTTTGACACCGATACTGAGGGACCTGACAATGGGGTCTTAAATCCTACTCCACGTGGGGGTTTCCCTCTGTCCACCACCACTTGTTTGTAGGAGGTAGTCTCGCTCCCTCCTCCTCTGACTACCATTTTGTTCATCGTTGAACCCTAAGACATGCAACCAATCTCAAACCCTAGATCGGGCCTTCATAATGCAAGATAATGATATTGTTATAATAGAAAGGTTTATTGATAACAAAGTGTTAATTCTTTTATTGACGTTTAATTTTTATAGTTCATCTCACTTGAAGTGGACATTGCTTATAAAAGAATGAGGTTAGGACAAGTGCTAAAGTAATTTGCTAGAATATATATCACTCGATCCTGTCATTTTCGATGATGAAAATAATTCAAGTGGGCAGGGCTGCCTCAAAAATAGTCTTAATATTGGTAGTGTTTGGGTTATGATTTTCCAATGCATTCTTTGGGGATTTTCCATGCATTGTTTGAGGAAGTTATGCACAATGGGTGGGATCCCAACTTAGTCTAATAATGTTCTTTCCAATGAACTATAGAAGACCCAAAACATAGTGCTAAGTGAAAAATTATGATCCTAGAAAGACTCCCATTTTTTTTGATAGCTCATATTCATCCGACTTAATGTTCCTACTTGGCCTTAATCATAAGATTATGACATTTTAGGGTTATTTATTCTTAATTTTTTTTATGGGAATCATTATAAAATTTATTCACAACCTCTTTTTATGGTAATTTTGAATCATTATGGCTCTCACTTCTTTTCTTTATGACAAGCTACCACCATTCCATCCATGTTGTACAATTATATACATTGCAGTGTTCTTCACTATTTGATTCATTAATAAAATTTGGTTTTTATTATAATATTTTACTTTAATATGTTCTTTAATTTTGTTTTCAATCCAATCCATATCAGTGGTATTAGAGAACTGTGCTCTTTGTTATTTTTTCGTGCATGTCCTTGATGAGGTCAAGGTAGAGGGAGTTGGGCATTAAATTAATTGAGCCTGGTGAAGACTTCCTTCACAAACACAAGAAACCATCCATGGTGGATGAAGTAAATAAATATGATAGAGTAATATGACATATTATCATATGTTGCTCCAAGAAGTCCTTAAGCGACAAAGGAATAAGATGATGGACCATTTCACCTAGATCCTTCATATACTCCCAACAATAAGGGAGGCACCTTCACTAAGTAGTCATTTCAAAGGAACAACACCATTTAAGTTGGAAAGTTAATTTTGATATCTCTCTTTATTTTAATGCAAGATAGATGTATAATATTTAGAGAGATTGTTAAATCTACGAGAGGGTAATTTCTATGTTCATAACTTCTCCAACAATGAAAAAATTACTTTTGCGATCCTAAAGGCCCTTCCCCATGTCAAATATTAGTGGGATACTTATTGTGTTCAACATGCTAGAGATTTCAAAATATATGTGACAAAACCCACTTGAGAGGAATCAGTCAACACCCATAAAGGGTATTAGTTTTTAACCGTCGGTAATTATCAACATTGGTGCATGAGATATATTATCTTTTGCTAAAGGTAAATACTAGAATGTGTCAGAGTACACCATCATTGTTCATATTTTGTATACAAAAGTGGGTATTTGGGATTCTCAAAGACTCTTGGTTCTAAAATATTGTAGTATCCTACAAAAATACAACCAAATAGTAATGGATTTTTTCGACATATGTTTGTTGGGAGTTGCTTACCATTATGCCATCAAGATTGAGAAAAATATTGGTAGAAGGGTAATAAAGAGTTTGGGGCTGAAAATAAACCACAACACAAGAAGRTTAAATTTGGACATAAATCTCATAACAAAGGAGAGAGTAAACATAACTAGCCTCGATAAAACCAATGAAAGCTACAAGAAAAGAAGAAGAATGGAAAGTCAAAGAAGGTGAGCAAGTGGTGCGACCACTAAAAAATTCCTTGTCAAAAAATCGTGAATTTCATACCAACCAATCATTATTGGTTAAGATTATGGATTTGGACTATGATTCAACCCCCACACCACAATATTCCACAAATAGGGGAAAGCGGAATATTGATGTAGAATCTAGTGTTAATATCACCCTCGCAAAGGTCTAATTGGAGGAACCCAAGGAAGGTGATCACCTCTTCCACTCATAAATGTGGGTGAGGGCACACTGCTAAATTTCATTATTGAAAGAAGTAACTAGAGGAACCAAATATTAGTATAGATCAATAGAAGATGAAGTTAGCAACAATGTTCCACCCCCAACCATACATCAACGGTTGGTTGAGCCATGGATAAGACATCTGCATTAGTTATCAATGTTGCCTACAATATGATATCAATCCCTTCAAAGATAAGGTATTATGTGACACTACCTCACTCGAAGTTTGTGATGTTATTTTAGGTCAACCATATATGTGGAATCATCATGTTGTTTATTAGTCTAGGCCTCATAGTGTCATTGTCACATTGGGAGACTGACTATGTATGATACTAAAGGTAGCCATGACTACCACAATCTCTTTGATCATTTATAAGAATTATAGGAAGATAATCTCTCAAAATAGGATATTTTTCCTTTTCATGGATTGTTTGGAAGGAGAAAATAAAATCACTACAATTGCAAAGGCCTCTACAAGGGGTCCCCCTATGCAACAGATATAGTTAGATCAATTATTGGAAAAATTCAAAGACATATTCACCTCACCTACAATAGTATATCTACAATGTTAGGTAAAACATGCAATCAATTTGACATTGGTTGCCCCTCTTTCCAATGGCCATGTATAGATAAGCTCTCTTATGGAGAATCAAGAGATCAAATGCCAATTTCAAGAGATAATATGGGGATTGCACAACCAATCTCTGAGCCCCCCAAGGAAGAATGTTGCCTTCCATTATTATACCTTGCATGACTATTGATTCCAAGATTAAGAACCTGTCTAATCTTGAAGCTATTTGTTGGTCAAGGATTCTTTTTTGGTTCCAGGTGAACTGACCATTACTAGTTTTGATATCAACTAGCTTGGTTTTTTCTATGAAGGCTGAGAAAGCCTCTGCATCTTTGTTCAGTCTTCTTACACCTCCTTTCTTTTCGGCCAAAGTGGTGATTATATTGAAATCCCCTCCTAAAATCCAATGAGGGTTCCAATTTCGATCCCTTAAGTTTTCTAGGTCTAAAATCATTTGTTTTTTATCTTCTAGTAGTTGAGGGCCATAAACATTAGTGCACATAACCCTCTCTGGACTCCCTATCACTTGCATGATTACAGACAGATAATGCTTAGTAGCTTATGCCGAGAGAAATTACACCTTTTGTGGGTTCCAAAGGGTGAGTATGCCTCCAAGAGCATTTTGACTATCTATATTCAAAACATTAGATATTTCAATTTGCCTTACTTATTTGTACCATATTTTCTGAGGTACATTTGGTTTCTTGAATAAAACAAATGTCTAGTTTTTTCGTTTTGAGTTTATTTTTTAGAATCTATGTTTCCTGGGGTTGTTCAGGCCTCTTATATTCCAAGTGATAACCTTCATTTTAAACATTTGGGGGCGGCGGGTGGGGGGCAAGGGGGTAGGGAACAATTTTTTGATATTACCCGAGTTAATTAGAAGCGCTCCTAGTTCCTACAAGGCCATACTGTTGGATTTCCTCCCCTTCTTCCTCTTTGGTTGCTTTGGAGTTTGTTGTTGTTGAATGTCTCCTTCCTTGATACCAAGGGTCCCTATTTCTCCATGAATTCATTTGATTCCTCTTGCTTTTGCTTCCTCCCTCATTAGGAAAAGGTGTTGAATGTGATCTAGTTGTTCTGACGGTATGTTATCCATCCCTTGTTTTTTCCACTGCTCTAATATATTCTGGAGATCTATCCCTTCCCTTTCGACGATGTCTTTGAGATCAGGATCCTTAGTTCCAACCTCACTTAGTCTCATTTCAGAGTCTCCATCCCCCTCATGCATTTGGGTATTTTGGTCTCGACTACCTTTGTCAATGGAAGCTATGTTGTTGCCTACGGTTTCCTGAAGGTTTTGTTGCACCATTGTTTTATTGGTCTCCTTCTCCTCTTGCTCTATTTCCCCTTGCATGTCCTGCCCCATTTCTCCAACTTGGGTTTGATTCCCCAGACCTTTGAAGATATTTTTTTTTCTGGGTGACTATTTATGAGGGTTTTGTTTTGTCGTCAGTTTCCTTTTCCTTTATAATTTGGCCAAACAAATCCTTCCTCATCCTGGTTTTGTTTTGTTTTTTCTTGTTTCGTCTTTCTAGTTAACTGGCATTCCCTGAGTAGGTGACTGTGTTCATGACATATTCTGCATATAAAAGGAATATGTTCATAATATATGCTTTTTAGCCATTCCTCATCGCTAAATTCCAAACATATTGCTTCTAGTAGTGTGCCCGAAACATCCATCTCTATACAAATTCATGCGAAAGAGGTGCACTTCCCTTTTAAAATTGCATCTGATGCCTTGACAAATTTTCCAAGTTTATTTCCTATTGCTTCAAGGGTGGATGGGAGCCAGTAGTCCAGTGTTAGGGAGTAGAGCTTGAGCTATACTGGAACACATTTAAAGGTCTCCTTTTCCAGGGAGAAGTTCTCCTTCCAAGGTCTCATATATAGTCCAGCTGAGGCATGGAAATAAGGACCTCCTTCGAACACCTTGTCTCTTTCTTCTAGATTTATGAACAATGTTGTAAAAAATCATTTTGAACTTAGGTGTAGATCCACCCCTCCATTTGGTTTCCAATGATGTTTGATCCTGCTGTGCAAGATTTTTTTGGTGGGCCATAACCCCATAAATTTGCATATCAGGGAATGCGTCTTCATTTTGTCCCTATATTCTTTCGTTTGCGGGTCTTCTAGAATAAATTTTAGGATAATTGTCATATTTGATTTGCATGGGTTTATCCCTCCCCCCCTAGTTGGGTTTGAAGGCTTGGGCATCTTTCCTCGGGTTTCTTTATTCTCCTCCCTTGTTTTGTCTCGTTTCTTGTGGTTTTCCTCACTCTGTTGTTCTGACACCGATCACAAGGGACCTGACAGTGGGGTCTTAAAGCCTACTCCGCGTGGGCCTTTCCCTCTGTTTACCACTACTTTTTTGTAGGAGGTATTCTCTCTTCGTCCTCCTCTGACTACCATTTTGCTCGCTGCTGAACCCTAAGACATGCAACCAAGCTCAAACCCTAGATCGGGCCTTCATAATGCAAGATATTGATATTGTTATAACAGAAAGGTTTATTGATAACAAAGTGTTAATTCATTTATTGAGGTTTAATTTTTATAGTTCATCTCACTTTAAGTGGACATTGTTTATAAAAGAATGAGTTTAGGACAAGTGCTAAAGTAATTTGGTGGAATATATATCACTCGATCCTGTCATTTTTTATGATGGAAATAATTCAAGTGGACATGGATGCCTCAAAAATATTCTTAATATTGGTAGTATCTCTATGTTGTTAGGTAAAACACGTAATCAATTTGACATTGGGTGCTCCTATTTCCAATGGCCCTGTATACATACGCTCTCTTATGGAGAATCAGGAGATCAAATGCCAATTTCAAGAGATGATATTGGGATTCCACAACTAAGCTCCTCGCCCTATGAGAGCCCTATTATGTCAGTTTAGATAAATCATGGAACATGGTGACTCAATATTAAATGCATATCCTTACCAAAATCACAATTAATAATTGGTATGCCATCACCTAAATTTTTGTTCTACTTAATCATCTCTAAAGCATCAAGTTTTATAGCAAGGTTAATGTCAATTTGAGCTATCACTAGGTTCCAATTGATCAAATTGATGTGTGGAAAACAACCTTCAAAGTTAGTAAATGTCTCATTTATTGGTTGGTGGCGCATTTCAAATTAACTAATGTGTTGGCATTGTCCATGAGGATGATGGAAGTTATTTTGCAACCATTCACTGATTAGTTTTTTGTCATATACCTAGATCATAATCTTATATTTAGCAGAACCTAACAAAATCATTTGAAGCACATTCAAAAAGTGATTAGACCCTATGGAAACTCAACTTATATACAACCTAGAGAAGTGCTCATATCTAAGGTACTTCATGGATGAGCATGGTGTGCATGTGGATCCCTCCAATATCCAATTCATCCATGATTTATTGGCTCAAAAGATGCTAATGGAGCTTCACATCTTCTTAGCTCGCACCAACTTTTATTGTAGGATTTTGATGGCGTTATTTGATATTGCTTGGACCCTAAGCCAGGTGACCAACAATGGATCCATGGCTAAGTTTATTTATGGAAAACAAATTATTAGAGATAAATCATCACATGTACATAACACTCATTCTTATTCTACCAAATCTGCAAAAACCATTTGAAATAAAGATAGTTGTCTCATATTATGTCTTGGTTGAATTGTCACACAACATGGACATTCAATGTCCTATCATAGTGAGTTATATTGTCATTTTATTCCCCATCATATTGTCATAATTTGATACATTTTCCTCAATAACTTAATCCCTTCCTAGACATTGTTTCTTTTGAATGACCAAATTGGATGATTTTGACTTATGCTTACTTAAATGGTTGTGATTTGCTTAATTTCAAATGAATGTAATGTATGCATAGTATATTAAGTTTTTTTGAGATTTATTTTTTGGTTTGCATTGCATGAGCTAATATGGTAACTTAATCCCTTCCTAGACATTGTTTCTTTTGAATGACCAAATTGGATGATTTTGACTTATGCTTACTTAAATGGTTGTGATTTGCTTAATTTCAAATGAATGTAATGTATGCATAGTATATTAAGTTTTTTTGAGATTTATTTTTTGGTTTGCATTGCATGAGCTAATATGGTTTGGCAAGCAGGAAGATTAGTGTATCATTGATGAAGAATTTCTAGATCAATTTCATGATAATTCATCAAGAGGGGGCTCAAACCTCACATTATTGACCCTTTTCAAGTATCCATCACATATAAATCAATTGATAAGGTGAGAAATTCAAGGGATTTTGTCCCCATCATTAATGAAGAATGACCTTCAGACTTTCAACACTGAGACAACAATAAATTACTCAAGTAATTTGACCTCCTCCAAATCTCAATTTTATCTTGTGTTTTGAATTAGTAGATGGAGAACAACCCTCTTGAATTAGCTATGTTGAAAAAGAGGTAATAAAGTCATCAATCAATGATTTTATGGATGGAATTAGTTTAGGGTCTTTTTTATCATTTCAATATATATGGAGACTTAGATTATAAACTTAGGGATCCAAGTTATTGTTCTATTTTCTATTTGTTGATGTTAGAGACTAGTTCAAATTGTGCTAGAGAGCCAAAGTTCTATCCTCTTTGTTATATGATATTTCCTAAATAAAAAGAACAAGGTTGACTAAACTTTTGTTTCTTGAAGATTTTTTTTGGGTTCAAGAGCTCCTTTGGGCAGGGCCCAATCAAGGGGAGGTCATAGGAAACCTCCTTTCATTTCATTTTTGTCCTTAGAATTTATGTTAAGAATTTATATAGATTGAATTCTTTATGTAAATTATATATTTTTCATTTGAAAACAACACTCTTGTTCTCATGCATTTTTGTGATTGATTTTATTTCCTTTACATTAAATGATCAATGCCTTAGAGTGGACCTTGTGAATCTATAAACATGATAAGTTGATGTTGTGATTATTTCGTCCATCTAGTATATGCATAGTGGTTATTGATTCCAAGGAGCCTTATCACTCTATTAGCTTCTCATCTACTAGAAATTGGTCTTGCATTTATATGACTTATATCACATTACAAGAAGAGATGGAAATTGAAGTCATTACCTCAATCTATGAGAGGTGAAATGGGATAAGATGCCCACATTTTTTCGATCATTTTGTTACATCATCATTATATTTTTAGTCATAATAGACTTCTATGATTTCTATATACATTACACAACACCTCATGAGTTTTCATGCTCCATGATTTGATAGTTTAAGGTGAGTCTATTGAGTTTATTACATGTGTTTTTGTGATTCTATGGCCTAAATGTTTTCCAAATACCTCACCTATGAAAAAGAGATTTACTCCATTGTACATGCTTGTTGAAAGTGGAAGCATTATATTATAAGAAAGAAAACAATAATCCACATTAACCACAAGCCTCTACAACTCATGTAAATGTAGGGAAAGTACATAATGACCACCATCAGTAGAAGTGGTCCATGTACCTTCAATAATTCTACATGAACATTAGGTATTATAAAGGAAGCACCAATCGAGTTGTAGACTACCTCAACCAACCTATAGTTGTGGCATTGAACATAGTCCTCAATTATTACAGACATGAGGCTTCAAAATGGCCATAATTGTATGACAATGATCCTAACTTTTTTACGACATACCAGATAGTAGTCAAAGTAAAAAAGTTTTGAAATTTCACATCCAAGATGGACTTTTATGTCATCTGGGCCATCTTTTTCTTCCTTTAAGTGAGTGTGAGAATATGATTTTAGAATCATGCCACAATCAGGTGGCCATGCATTTCAATGTGGATAATATAGTGGTAGTGCTACTAAGTACTTCTACTAGCCAAATATCTTACATGATGTCAACAAATATGTTAGATCATTCTCAACCTGAGCCATCACTAAAATTGAAATCAACAAGAAGGGACTATACACTCCTCTACCAACTCTAGATAAGCCTTGGGAGTTAGTCTCCATGGAATTTATGGCAAATCTACCTTAAACCAAGCATCATAATGATAATGTTTTTGTGGTTGTTGATTAGTTCTCTAATATGGTAATTTGTCACCTTGCAAGAAGAATGTCACAATAAAATACACTATAGAGCTCTTCTTCAAGCATGTTTGGGTTTCTAAAGACCATTGTTTCTAATATGGATAATAGGTTACTAAATATCTTTTGGTCCAACATTTGTTCCATGATGGACACCAAATTGACCAAATTGATTGTTTTCCTTCCATAAATCAATGAAAAGACAATGGTATTCAACATGATGATTGTGCATATCCTCATAGTGTACAACTCCAAGCATCCATGTACATGGAATAAATATTTCCTTATGTTTAACACAACTACAACAAAAATCTTCATGGTTCTATTGGCCACTACAACGTTTTTGGTGTGCATGGGGTTCGATCCATAAGTCAAATTGATGTATCTTTTATCATTGCATCAACAAATGAATAATCCTCCTTAGAATTAAGTATAAAAATAAGTTAAATTATTGAATGGATCAATCACATCTAACAAGAAGTTCATGACATTGTGTAGAAATAAAATGGAAAATACAAGAAGCAACATGATTAACATCAGGTTCGAGGCAAGTTTCAAGTTGGTGACAAGTTATGGTTGCACTTGCAGAAAGAGAAAATCACAGGCCCCACTCAAATCACTCCAATATAGACCTTACACTATCACCAATCCTACTCGTGATAATATTTTTGAATTGAACCTTCCACCCTTCCTCGACTTACACCCTGTGTTTAATGTGGAGCTATTTCGATCGTATTGTTTACATTTGTTGGACACCTAGGAGGTGGAAAAGAACTTGAACACTAAAAATATCAACCTTGACTACATTGAGAAAGATATAATGGACCAAGTCATGGACATGAATAAGAATAGCACATACCATCAATGCATAAAACTTTATCAGGTTCTCAAAGCAGGGCAACCTCTTCACTGGGGAAAGTGGTTTACCAAGAACCTAATCCAAAAAAAGTTCCCCCATTGGGTATAATAAATTTAAATGAAATGGGGAAAACTTATACTCAAGAGGGAATGATTTATCCAATTGGCCATCTAGGGTTTTCTAAAAAGTGGTATTGATGCTCGCAATTTTTGGGTCATTGTTTTCTAGCACATTGTTTGGAACTTTTTCATGCATTTTTACAAGGTAGTTATGCTCATTAGTCTAGGACCATAATCAATTTGTTAATGTTATTTTTAATAAGATAAAGAAGACCCAAAATGAAGGATTCAGTGAAATTTTATGATCCCAAAAAGGCTTGCATTGGGTTTTCTAAAAAGTGGTCTTGATGCTTGCAATTTTTGAGTCATTGTTTTCTAGCACATTTTTTGGGAGCTTTTCATGCATTTTCTCAAGGTAGTTATGCACATTAGTTGAGGACCAGAATCAATTTTTTAATGGTCTTTATATTAACATAAAGAAGACCCAAAATGAAGCATTGAGTGAAATTTTATGACCCCAAAAAGGCTCACATTTTTTCGAACATCTCAAGTTCATCTAGGTCAATGTTCCTGCTCAACCCTAATCATACCATGGTTAAGGTTCTTTCATTTTAGGGTTCCTTCCTCTTAGATTTTTTTGGCATCACTATAAATGTAGACTTAGCCTCTTTTTATGGAATTTTTGAGAATGAATGTACATGTCTCATTTCTTCTAAAAGATAAGCTACCACCATTCTAGCCATTTTATATTGCTATATATATTGCAACGTTTTCACTATTTGATTAATTAATATAATTTGGTTTTCCCTATAATACTTTTCTTTATTTTATTCTTTCATTTCATTATCACTCCAATACGAATAAAAAAAAACACCATTTTTTGCATGCCATGTCTTCAACAATAAATCCATATTTCTTTCATTCCTTCAAACAATATGTATCCATACTTCACAATTAATGCCCATACCCTCTTCCATACTCAATATATGTCTTTAATTGTGTCAAAGCTTCACCCAAGTTGCACCAAATCTCAAATTTACTATCCATATTTATTTTCCATGAAATTCATATCCCAAGGAAACCCACTAGGTACTCCCCCTCATTCTGAAGATGGTACCAAGGGTAAACTAGGTTTTGTAGAAGCTTGAGGATTTTTCAATACAAGGCTCAAGGATATTACAAAAATATATTCATTAATAGCTCAACATGTCACTAGCAAGAATTGAACCTAGATGGGGAGGATAACAATCATTTCTCCCAACCACCTCAGCTAGACCCAATTGACAACTTACCTTCCATAGTTCTTTCCTAGGTCCTTACATTAATAATGTGACTTGTATGTAGCAACCCCTTTACATTACCCCTTGTTGTACATTGTGACCACACCCTAATCTATCATGCTTGTGTCCTATATTATGTTCATGTCCTCCATATTTTTCTTTCTTTAGTTTTGATTTGATCATGGGTGTTTTTTCTTAGCTATGACCTTTCCCTTCCTAAACTCGATTATGATAATGCTGATTTGCACACATCATCCATTTTTCATTCACATCCCTTTGTGTATTTTGTGTTTCTTTCCCCTTTTCCTAAAGTCAGTGACACAAACCTATTGCAAAAGCAAAGAAAAACATAGAACTCATAAATAATAAAATCCCTAGTTCACACCTATCGATACAAAATCCCTAACTCTAACAACAATTATAGAAGATTGACCTAAGTTATAAGTGTACATTGAACCAATATTGTTAAAACATAGATTACAAGGGAATATTGAAAAAAACATAAACATAGCATTGAAGGAAACAAATTGAAAAATCAAGATTATAGGGCAAGATTGAAAAATCTAAATAAAATTTTGAGACTTCAACAAATTGCAAGTTGACATGAATCTCAATATATTCAATGGAATTGGTTATGAAAAATCACCAAGGATGGTTAGCAACATGAACATAAACACATAAGTTCACAATATTGGGAATGAGATGAACAAAAAATATGATACATTAAGTAAATATTTTAGTACAATTATGCAAGAGGTGAAACCACATATTGAATAAATAATACTCATTCTCCGACAAATGACTATAGTCAACCCATATAAAACCCAATGAAGCTTAATTCAATGGAACTCAAAATCTCATGTGTTTCACAAGGCGGTCAATTCAAAACCAAGGTATTCCAATAAATTGATGTCTGAATTACCCAAATTCAATGGAAGTGAAGTTATGCTGGATAATACCATATGGTTGATTAAGGTTGAAAGGTATCTTACAACACACCCACTCTAGCATGAGGCAACCTATTATTGGTTTATGTGGTTGGTGAGTAAAACCCAAGGATTACTATCCAACTGGAAATATTTCTAATCACACTTCATCAAAAGGTTCTATGATTAAGAAGAGAAAGATATATTTACTAAGCTTACTCACCTTAAACAAAATAGATGCATGGAGGAATATACATCGCAATGTGAAATCTTGGAAACAAGATTTTTGGGCATACATAAAGAAAAATGATAAATATTTATATTGTAGGTTTGAAGGCAGACTTAAGGAATGAAATAAGGTTATGGAACATTTTCTCCATCAATGGTGTCTAAGCCAATGTCAAACTAATATAGAAATATTTATTTATCTAGTGAAAGGTATCATTTAACACAACAAAAATAACTAATATATATGTGCGACGTTGTCTAACTGTTTTACGTTTTTTCCCTCCTCACGGGAATTTGGAAACATAAATCCACACGAAATCAAAACTTTATGTTGTTTAAATTGCATTTATAAATGCATAAATGGATTCAGTGTGATGAAAAACCCCTAGAGCATTCGGATTATACATATTTAACCACTCAAATCTGCAGATCCAACAACATCTCACCGGATTTTGGGAAAATATACCTGGAAAATATGCCTGGTAAAAGGAAAAAACGTAGCACATTTAGACTATGACTATATGTGCCACCACACCAATGTGATGATAATAAAATCCAAAATGTAGAGACCATTAAATAAATAGAAAGAAGTATTACACATGTAAATAGAAATGGACTCCAAGTAACAAGTAAAAGACAAAAAATTATATCATTGTGATATAAAGGAGGGAAAATACCGAGAAAGAGAAGACCTTATAAATCCATAGAGAAATCAAATAATGAGGAGAACCGAGAATTTGCAAACACCGAGGTAGAGTAAGAAGATGAATATTTTTGATAAAGATACCATTAACCAAAAACTTGAACCTAAAATGGCATGTGAAAAAAGGAAATGTTATCATGCTTATATACTCGAGTAACATGTATAGTTTTATAGATGCCAATTGATGCGGAATCATCCTTTACACCTCAGCATGCGCCAACAAGCTAGCACATCAGCGCGCATTCAAGAAGGGAGAGAGGCGCTAGCCCTCTCATTTTTCCCTTGTATTTTAAATTTCAATGTAATAAATTTTAAAATTTAATGTTGTAAGGCTAGAGTAAAGCCAAGTTGGCCTTTGTACATGTTGTAGATAGAGTTTCTTTTAATAGGCTTGAGCTATACAGATCTTGAGCTTGGCCTCGGATCTGAAAATGTAAATGCACATTTAATAAAATTTAATGAAGGTAGGTAGCTTGGAGGGAAGGCTCGAGGAGCCCCTCTTTTGTAAAAAGTCTTTGTATCGATTTTTATTATGTGAGGAGTTGTTGAGATGAGGAGAGAGCTCAAGAGAGGAGAAAGGTGAAAGAATTTGTTGCAGTCTGAGCTTGTAAACATTGTACATACATTCAAAATTTAATGAAAAGAGCAGTTTTCTTGCATATAAGGTTCTGTATGATTATATGTGTTCTATGTTTGTTTCTGAATGAGTTTGTTGAGTGTTTATGTGAATGTTGTAGATGTATGAATAGGTTTCAATTTGCAGGAGTAAAATAGAATTCCCTATCTTTGTTAATTTTTTGATAATTCTAGGTTCTTTAGGCTTGTGCAAGGAGTGCACCACAGAGTGTTGAAGATCTATGAGGCCATCACAAGGAGTTCACATCTGAATTCTTCTTCGAGTTCAAAAGAGAACGTGCCATGAGGGTACACCAGAATATTATTAAACTCAGAAGGAACCTCAAAGTTACTGAAAACTCTGGAGGAAAGTCTGTGCAGGAGGGACCACATCCAGAGTTGTTGAATAAAGTGTTAGGATCTACAAAGAGTACATTGAGCATATGCAAGGAGTGCACGAGAATCCATTTGATAAAAAAAGGGATTGAACCCATTGAGGTATGAGTAAGTTCATAAGCTCAGAATAAATGCCAGAGTTACTGAACATTTTGAGGATAAGTGCAAGTTTGCACAGAGGTGGGCGCAAGGAGTGCACCAAGGGTAATGTGTTTCAAAATTTACAAGCTCAGGAGGAAGAGCGTGGAGTTTTCGGAAGGGCACTAGACATTCTTGGACTTGAAGCAGAAGGTTGAGACCCTTCAAAACTCGAGAAACAAACAAATCTCATGAGAGATAATGAACAAAGCATCGAAGAGGAAAGACTAGAAATTTTTCTGAGTCCGAACGTTTTCAAGTTCACAAAGGAGCTCGCACAGGGATGACATAGATCATGTACATCTCTGGAAATAAATCTTGGGATGGATAGCATTTCCCAAAATCACAAGGTGTGCGTCCAAGGTTTTAAAACCTTGAAGGAACAAGCTTAGGATATGTAGCAACCATAAGCAATGAAGGAGCGTGCAGGAGGAGATCAGATCTGAGTCCTCGGATCTAGGTGCGGAGGACTGACAATCATTGGATCTGGAGGAGTTATGTAGGGTNAAGGAGCTCGCACAGGGATGACATAGATCATGTACATCTCTGGAAATAAATCTTGGGATGGATAGCATTTCCCAAAATCACAAGGTGTGCGTCCAAGGTTTTAAAACCTTGAAGGAACAAGCTTAGGATATGTAGCAACCATAAGCAATGAAGGAGCGTGCAGGAGGAGATTAGATCTGAGTCCTCGGATCTAGGTGCGGAGGACTGACAATCATTGGATCTGGAGGAGTTATGTAGGGTATAACCCTTAAGAACTTCGGTGTCAAAGAACTTCAAAGGTTCAAGGAGTGTGAGAGAGTCGGGATAGCTGAAGTCCCAAAGGTTGAATAAATCTGGACCCTTGGATTCAAAGAGGACATGTGGCAAAGATCCATGTGCTTGGGGGAGAGGCACTTTGGGGGAAAGTTTGTGTAGCGGGGCACAGAAATCCCGAAGCCCGAAGACAGGAGTTCACCACAATCATCGATTGGAGCGACAGGTGCCAGTTGGGAGAAGGTTCGGCGGGTGGATACTTCGGAAGTAAGGAGGAGAGGGAAGCATCAAACTGCCTGAAGGTCGAAGTGTCATCAGTTGTTGATCTTCTGTGAAGACGCGCCAATATATCCCCTTGTTTGGAGGTTTAAAACTTCAGGTGAAAGGGGAGAAGAGAGAGTTGATTGGAGGTCAACTGAAGCTTGGAGGTGAGGACACATACTTCTGAACATTATATTTGAGAGGGACACGTGGAGAAATATCATGGGTTTGGCGATAAAACATTTCAGGAATTTGGAGAAGTGTTGGGCGCCAATAGTACTAAAGGTTGAAGGATTAGCGTGTGTTGGGATAAGCCCACAGTTTTGAGTCTGAGATCACATGAGGGTAGCACACGATCAGCGGGAGTCTACCAGGAAGCCATTTCTTGGCCTGAAATAGAATAAAAGGCATGTGGAAACAAAATCAGAAGGTCCGGGGAGGACCTTGTGAGTTGATCTAGCTCTGGTAATTCGAAGATCCTTAGACCGGGAGGTCAGTGGACCCCAGGTGAGGGTGGGGGGTCTGCAACAAGTGGAATCATAGCTTGCAAACAATAGGAAAAGGGAGAATGCAGAGTGTTGATTATCTGTAGAGGACTGTGTGCAAGTGTGCAACAATTAGTTGACATCCAGGTGGGCTGCAGAAGAAATTTGGAAGTACTCTCAGTTGCAGAGTAAACAACATACCTCTAGGTGGGATGAGCTAGAATAACCAGTAGCATTCTTTGAGGAAGAAGATGAAGATGTCTATTGAAGGCCAAAGGCGAGGTCGAGGAGAAGACCACCAATAGTTGCACAAAGCACAGATGGATAAATAGCTCGAGGAGACAAGAGAATAACCAGAGAAGTTGATGTTGAAGATGCAGCAAGCAGCTCAAGGAGGATGGAAATATGAGTGGACATTGAAGAAGAAAGCAAGGTGGTATGTCCAAAAGTTGTTTTCCATGAGGCAAAGGCAAGTATTAAGAAGGTGGTTGAAGCATACTGAAAACCTTAGTGCTAGAGAGGAGGATATGGTTTGCAACTGCAAGCAAGAATTTGGAGATAACCTTAGTGATGAGGAGGAGAAGATATCAGTTAGAGATCTCATAAACTTCCAAGAGGGCATAGGAGAAATATGTGTTCTCTGATAACTGAAATCCTTCTGATTGTTCAATGTAGACTTCTTCTTCAAGTTCCCCATTCAGAAAAGATGATTTTATGTCCATCTGATATTCTTTAACATTTTTAGAGCATGCATAAGATAAAAGAAAATAGATTGCTTCCATTCTGGCAATTGGGGAAAATGTCTCTTCAAAGTCGATTCCTTCAATCTGTGCATATCCTTTACATACCAATCTAGCTTTGTTCCTTGTAACCTATCCATCTTCATTCAATTTATTCCTGAAAACCCATTTTTTGTCGATCACATTCTTATTCTTTGGTATTGGAACCAATTCCCAAGTGTTATTTTTCTCTATTTGATCCAATTCTTCATCCATGGCCTTATTCCAAAATTCATCCTTGTTGGCTTCTTCAAAATAGTTTGGTTCAATTGTAGATAAGAGTGCCAGGTATGTTTGTTCTGGTGAACGGATTTTTCTTCTAGTATCAACTCCTGCATCTTTGTTCCCGATAATTTGAGCTGAAGGATGATTCTTCTGTACTCGTTTACTGGGTGTCTTTGGAGACACTT
>JASDQU010103590.1:27058-44887 GCA_032191745.1 Picea mariana | reverse complement strand
CCTTCCCTTATGCCTCCTTCACCGCCCTCGCACCTTTACTCCTCACCAAACCCCTTATCCATACATTTATTTCTCTTTAATGGTCTTATCCTCTACTTAATGTTCATTTTACGTATGGGTTACGTTATCCCTTATGGGATACGTAACCCATTTAAACTTATATTTTATTTTCCCCGATTTTAATACATAATTAATCAATTACTTTAATTAATAATCAATTAATCACTAACCATTAATTTAATAATTAATCATTTAATGTCTCATTTAATAATTACTCATTCATTAACCCCTAATCAAGGAGTTAATCATACTTCAGCTAAGTATAATCAAAATAATTAATTAATAACTTGTAATCAATTAAGGTTATATAATAATTAATTATAATTTAGCTAATGTTTAGGATTATTTATGAAATTATTCATATTAATAAGAAAAGAGTCATTACAGTCTAGGAGTGTACATAAATCAGCTCCTTCTGGAGCCCGTGTGTTTGTTTTCATTTTTTAGTAGACTAGTGCACATATCTCCCCATTTTCTTCCACGAAATTTTTGAGCTAGACTCCATAATCTAATGGATAAGGCACCAGAACTGCACGTTCTTGGCAGATCGCAGGGAGCATGCCATCCCCTATGGAGCAAAATGTTATCACATGAAATTGTCAAGGGTTCTAGATGTCTGTTGAATATACTCAAGTTTATGTCCTTGCCTTGTTTTTCTCTCTTTCGTAGGCCATGTCTTTTAATTTTTCCCTTTCGGCCAGCAAAGTCATTTTTTTTGTTTGACCCTTTTTGTTTGAACACTCATCTCCTTTACCTTTGTCATTGGTCCTTCTGTTTTCCTGAGCTCTCCACTAGTCGCCCAAGTCTTTGCTTACATAGGCCGCAACCATGAACACAAGCACAACTTTCTTGGTAGTCTGTTTTGGGATTGAAGCATAAGAGGGAGGCAATTTTAATATTTCAGCTGCGAAGATTCAAGGAACAGTCCAAATCAACGGCTCATGGGAATTTGGGAGTGAAATCAATGGCACTGGAGAAAAAGGCCTCGAAGTGAATATGAACCGTTTATTTTAAAGGGGACAGGTGGAATTCAATCCAATCCTTCGAGGAAATGAGCTTCAGGATATTTGAATGAGAAGTGCTTAGAATTACCGAAGGCCTGAAGCCCGAAGTCCTGAAAAGTCGAAGCCGCCGAAGCATCGAATTTGTTGAAGCTGCCGAAGTGGTCGAAGGCTCAAAGTCCCGAAGGCCCGAAATGGATCTGATCCATAGATTAGCAAGAGCCACATGTCATTAGATCCACAGCTCCGGGTAAAAGAACATGGAAGAGTAAGGGATATTTGAGTTTTGGTTTCTTGGAGCTAGAAGACCCAAAGTGCATCTTGGTTGTCCAAATCTAGAATGCCACGCGTCATCAGATCTGTCACTCCGGGAGTTTCACTTCTGGAGTTTTAAAATGAGAAAAGCGTCGAAGTCTCGAAGACCCGAAGCTATGAAGTCACGAAGACCCGAAGAACATGAAACACTTTCATTAGGCATGATGCGTGGCACTCTTTCCAGGTCATTTGGTCGTGGCCATGTCACCCTCCTTATATTGACACATCATTAGACGTGACATCATATGATGTCATCCAGACCATCCAGCAGTGGGGACATGCGACAGAGATCCATGAGCTTCGTGGGAGAGGTTAGTTTGAAAATTGATTTTCTCGGAGCCCAGAGTCCCGAAGGGATCTTAGCCGTCGATCTCTAGAGGCCATGCGTTGTCAGATCCTTAGCTCCAAAGGATTTTCCAGGAGGAAAAATTGAGTTTTTTTTTTCCCAGAGTCCAGAGACCCGAAGAGATTCTAGCCGCCTGATTCTAGAAAGCAATGTGTTGCCAGATCTAGAACTCCGAGTAAAATCACATAAGGCAAGCGAGGTTTGAGATTTGATTTTCCCAGAGCTCGAAGACATGAAGGATATATCTGTCATTGATCGAGAAGGTAGAAGAATGGTCGTCAATCTAGTTGAAGGGGTCAAAGTCCCGAAGTAGGAGAAAAGTCATTTATTCAAGAGGACACACGACAATAGATCACCAGCTTCAGGTAAAAGCATTTAAGGAAAGAGAGGTTTGATATTTTATTTTCTCGAAGTTCAGAGACATGAAGGGATCTTAGTCATCTATCTATGGATGCCACACATCATCATATCCTTAGCTCTAGAGCACTTGCGAGGAGGAAAATGAAGTTTGAGTTTTGTTTTTCCTCGAGTCCAGAGACCCAAAGAGATTCTAGCCGTCGATCTCAGGGGTCCATGCGTCATCATTTCTTTAGCTCTTGGTAAAAGTGATAGAAGGCAGAGGAGGTTTAATGTTTGAAAATTCTAAAGCCCGAATCGCGAAGCAGGTCTCAACTGTCGATTTGAAAAGTGAAGAGATGATCCATTGATTTGGAGGGGGAAGATTTGAGTCGTTGATCATGAATCCTCATCCAAGATCATGATATCAATGACCACAGTCCATTGTGATAACGCAACATGGTCGGACGATAATTTTCTTGAGCAGTTCTGCAATTGAAACAATGGTAAGTCAAAATCGATACGTGGCGAAGAGAGATGGATTGTGGGCCCAAAAGTGGTCTACATCCAAACCACCTTTGAGCAGCCCCACAATTATGTGCTCATAAAACATCCTATCCAAGAGAAACACATGGCCACTCCTTGAGAATTAAGCCACGTCGCAATCCCGTGAAAAGAAAGTTATTGAAACAAGAGCTCATGGTTGAAACCTCAGCTCACTCAATAAATGGAAGGCATGGAAGGCTCAACCATGGGGAGTGAACCATCAGCCTGTGGTACCCTTGTGGACAGATTTTCCTACAGACCCATGTCAATCTGAGCTCACGTCTGACAGAGGGATACATGCACAGCCTAATAGAAGACTGATCCAATAAAATCTTTGAATGTGGTGATCATATCACACTCCTGAGAGTCGAGCACTGATCTGAGTATAAAATAGATCAATTTAGATTTTGTAAGTGGGATTTTTTTCCCAGACCGGGGGAAGATTTTAGAGTTGTTATGACAGTATTTTGGTTGTAATCCCGAGGGCCTAGATTGTAAATTGTTATGTTAATGAAGATTTCTTTAAGTTGTTATATCAGATCATCTTCTTAGTTTTCATTTCCTTTTTTCATTCTTTTCTAACTGTAATCTCTCTAATTTATGGATTCCTGAGGCGATGGACGATCTATTTCCATCATGCCCATCTTTCATGGTTCAATAGACGTTTCTGTTTCTTGTTCTTTTCTGAATGTAATCTCTCTGATTTATGGGTTCCTAAGGTGATGGAGGATATGTTGTCAGCATGCCCATCTTTCATGGTTCAGCAGACATTTATGTTTCTCGTTCTTGTCTGAATGTAATATCTTTGATTTATGGATTCCTGAGGTGATGGTGGATCTATTGTCGTCATGCCCATCTTTCATGGTTCAACAGACATCTTTGTTTCTTATTCTTGTCTGGATGTAATCTCTCTAATTTATGGATTCCTCCAACGATGGAGGATCTATTTCTGTCATGCCAATCTTTCATGGTTCAACAGACGTCCTATGTTTTTCTTCTTGTCTAGATCATTGTAAACCCCCTGATTTCTATATTCTTGAGGCGGTAGAGGATCTACTGTCAACTTGCCCATTTTTTATGGTTTATCATTCAAACACTTTCATCCTTTCTCCTTCCCACCACCACTTAAATACTTTGTTTGATAGGGATCTCAAATGCCTTCATTGCACAGATTGTTTATGACTACATAGCCCAATGGCCCATCACTAATATGCAGTGATCTGTGTTGTCTTTCTTTTCCTTAAATTCGCATTGACTCACCCACTGACACCCTTTTAATCCACAAATATTTTGATGGGTATTGAGATTATCCTCTTGCAGTCAGAGGGTGACTCTCAGTGCTAACACTGTGCATGTCGAATATTGATCGTTCATTATAAGATCGACGACTAATATCAGATTGGACTCCTGATGGAAGTATGTTCTTGAAAGGATAAGGTTGGGGACTTGATGGGATGATCGCTTAGTGGCCCGGTGATATACCAGACTTGAGTGAAAGGTTCATTACAGTGTTGAAGTATCGGGGGCATGGTGGACCGATGACTCGGTGATTCTGGTGCCTGGTGGCCCAATATACTTGATCGGTGAAAATAGTTGAAGGTAAAGTGTTGAAGGCTTGGTGGGATGGTGAACCAGTGGTCCCAGTGCCTGATATACCATATCATGGAATCAATGCAGCATTAAAGACACGGGGATCCTCGTGGGTTGATTTCCCGGTAGTCAGGTTAACATTTTGATGCAAAACACAACAAATCAATGGTCGATATATAATCAAGGAATTGATCCAGAAAATCTTGAGTGTTGAATTATGTGTTATGGTGTGTGAACAGATCACGTGTGAAACCAAAGGAAAATGGGGTTAGTTTCAAAGTATTTTTATATCCCAGTTTTTTGGAAAAGTAAAAGGATATGAAGCTTACCCCATGAGGACAATTTTTTTTAATATATGGAAAATTACTTGGTCATATGGGATCATGTATGAAGCCTATAAATAATGATTCCATAATCCTTTTTCATGAAGTGTGGATGTGGTGTGTGTGTCATGGATGAGGAAGTTGAGGCTCTAAAGTTTGAAGATGCCAAATAATGAAAGATAAAAAAATGTAATTGTCTGAGTGTGGTAGGGAGGTGTGAGATCAAAAGGAACATATGAAGTCTTGCAAGTTGTGAATAGGTTTATAATGTTGTGGAAAGTACAACAAATATAGAGTAGATGAAAGTAACAGATTTTTGTAGGAGGAAGATTGGAGAGATGTGTTTTTTTGTATTGTTGATAGTTTAAGAAGAATTAAATCTAGACAAAAAAGTTGAGGAGATTGGTGTCTCTAGTAGTTTGGTGCCTACATTTTGATAATTTTATTCTCAACTAAGGGGATTGGTGTCTCCAATAAGTTGGTTCTTGCAAATATTGTAGCTATAGGTTGGTGCCTACATGGGTTGCTAATTTGGTTCTCAGATGAAGACATTGGTGTCTCTTTTAGTTTGGTTCCTGTTATTTCTTGTGAATATATTTTAATAAAATATTTCTTTGGTTTTCTCCATTTTGGGTATCCACTTTAAATCTTTGACTACGATGCATTGTATTTTTTTGTATGTTTCTTATTGCCTGTAAAGTAATAAATTGATAAGTGTAATACAATAAGAAAAAGAAAAAAAATTCTTATATTGATTCAACCCCCCTATTAGTATAATTAAGTGTGCCAACAATTAGTATCAGAGCTAGGTTGCTTCAGTAACAATATAACCACTGGAAGGTGAATCCATGCAACACACATGGATAAATAGGAAGGTGTTTCTACAAACAAAGCTACATTATTTCATGGATGAAATTATTCCTTCTAGAGAATAAGAATGAGAACTTATTTTACTTCTCTTGGATTTGACATTTGGAGTGAAGTTAAGAATGGTTTTACACAGGTCCAACAACTCCACCTTTATATACAACTAGAAAGAGGCTTAGAGAGAATAATTCCAAAGCCATGAACTAAATTATGTGTGATATTGTATATTCATAATTTGTCAAAGTCATGCACCGTGTTTCAACAAAAGAGATGTGGTACAAGTTACATAATATATAGGAAGGGTATGGCAAGGTCAAGAAGGAAAAATTACAAACCCATAGAGGACAATTTGAGAACCTTAAGATGAATGAAGAAGAGATTATTCTGTTGTATTTTCTTTGTGTGGATGAGCTTGTCAACACCATCAGAGGATTGGTTGAATATGTTAAATATACCATCATCATTGTGAAAAAAATTCTCAGGTCACTTCCCTAGAGATTTTGTCATAATATATCTTACATTGAAGAAATAAATAACCTAGACAATTTGACAAGGGATGAGTTACATGGAATTCTCAATGCAAATGAAATTATGATAGAAAAGGATAATAAAGTAAAGTCATCAAGGAAGGAAGCAAAATTCAAGGCATAAAAGAAGACAAAGACAAAATATTACAAAATAAGTGACAACTCAGATAGTGAATCAGATGCAGAAGAAGCCACCTTTTTTAGAAAACTCAAGAGAGGATTAGGAAACTACAAAGGAAAGCTTCCTTTTAAATGTTTTAATTGTGGAAAATAAGGAAACTTTGTGGTTAAATTTCCTTACAAAAAAAATAGAAATAGCGATGAAAAAGAAGATTCCAGCTTCAAAAATTACAAGAAGGGAAAGACTAAAAAGAGAAGAAAGTTATATAAACAAAATAAGAATCTATATACCAATGAGGACAACAACTCTTTAGATGATAGTGACAGTGAAATACAATACATTATATTCATGGCCCTAGAAACATAGATGGATGTCCTAGAGGATGGAAATATATATTTAAAAGAAGAAGACAATCCTGAGATTGATGTAAAAGTGGATCTTTAAGGACAACTCATATGTTCACTAAATGAAATAGAAAGACTGAGGAAAATAAATGCATAAAAAAGGAGTAGTTGAAGGAGTAATGAGATCTTATATAACATTCTCAACTGTCAAAGGTCACCATTTTACAAGACTGGTCCTGACTATAGTGAGAAGAAGGAAACTATCGAAGAAGACTGAACCTCCTCAAAACAATTGAGTAAAGGGAAGACCAAGAGTTATTTTGAAGTTCTCAAAAAGTTTTAGAATTACATGCTTAATGAATCCTTTGATTGTAATTTTTATGTATTAAACTTGTTCATTTAGTACAAGGAATGGAAATACATGGCATGTCATGGTATGGTATGGAAAGGCATGGAATGGTATGGAAAGGCATGGCATGGAAAGGAATGGAATGGTATGGAAAGGAAAGGCATGGAAAAGGCAAGGCATGGCATGGAAAAGGAAAGGAAATACATACCATACCATATCATGGAAAGGCATGCTAATGAAATACATACCATATCATATCATCATACCATACCAAGGAAAGGAAAGGCATACCATATCATATCATCATACCATACCATTGCTAATGCATATCATACAATGGAAAGGAAATGAATATCATTTCCAATGCAAACCTTTTTCATTGTCAATGCATAACATACCATATGATACCATAACATTTCCAATGCATACCATACAAGGAAATGACAAGGAAATGCATACAATACCATGCCATACCATGCAATGCATTGGCAAGGAAATGTATACCATACCATACAATACCATTTCCATTTCCATTGCCAATGCCAATGCATACCATACCATACCATTTTGAATGCATACCATACAATGCCAAGGAAATGCATACAATACAATAGCAAGGCAATGCATACCACTTCCAATGCATACCATACCATACCATACTATACCATTGTCAATGCATACCAAACAATGGCAAGGAAATGCTAGAAAAATACTAAATTGGATTAAAATTAGGAAAAATGTAACATACATGGATATGGTGCCCCCCTCCTCCCTTTCTTCCTCTCACTAGCTCCACTATATTTTCCCAATGAGAGAACGTGAGCATGAATTGTGCACAATGGGAAAAAATCACGCTCAGACCCTTTAAATATTTTTATCAGTAAGAATGCATGTTCGTTCTTAGGACCATGCACATGTTCTTAATTAATACCACGAATGTGGTTTTTCCACTAAACCTACATGGAAATCCATGTGTATGTTTGGCCATATCCAAACCTATAGGTATAGGAACATATGTGTGTTCCTAAGAATGTGCATGCATTCCTGTGAGCACACATTCTTAAGCATGCCCTTGCCACGTTTTTTGTTCCGGATTATTTTCGACACGAATTGAGAATGAAGATATAATAAGGAAATGCATAGAGATATCGCGGATATTCAATAATATAACAAAAATGTATCAGAGATGCAACCATAAACACAGATATACAGTAATACATGATTTCTATTAATCAAAGAAATGTACAGAGACTGTAAAAATACAGAGTGAAAGACTCGCTAGAATGGTGGCAGCTTATCTCTGAGAAGAGATGTGACGACTACTCGCATTCGCCATAAGATGATTACAATGAGGCTCTGAAGGCCTTTTTACAATAAACGAGAATGCCAAAATTCCTAGACATCCAAAAACCTAACCCTAGGAGATGAAGCGCCAAAAGTCATGTGGGCCCCGTTGGGTAAGTGAGTACATCAACTTCTCGGGGTCGTAACTTTTGCATACGATCTCCGTTTTAGGCGTGTGATAGCTCGTTGGAAAGGTATCAACGAGAATATTTGTTTTGGGGGATCAATTATGCCTTTTAATATCATTGATAAACTATATCTTGAAAAACCTTCATTTAGGCCCTCAAAATGGCCCTAGAAGTTAAAACCTGCTAAAAATAGTAAATTGCCAAAATTGCCAGAAAACAGTTTTGAGCCAGTCGGAAAAGGTGTGTGGCCACCGATATCCACCTGGATCATTTTTGGCCACAAACTTCTTGCACTCACCCTATTACTAACAACAAGGTAGTGAGGATTCACAATATAATGGGTGAGCTTATATTTCCTTTTAAGAAGTCAACTATAGTTGATTGTGATAATCAACGTTCAACACATTTTTTTTTTCTCATAGTAAGATAAAGCATGTGGATTTTCATGCTCATTATGGGGCTGCCAATACATGAAAGTTGTGTCTTTTTTGACATATTCCCTCACTCCTCCTTGCTATCCATATACAACATACAAGGGTGAAGGAGACAAATTCCAAAAGAAATTTTTTAAAGGGTGCTTACTAGTAGAACTATGGACTACCTTGTCATAAGAGTACTGAATATAGATAAGATTTTTATCCCAAGTATTTAGATGGTTTTGATTGTAACCCCTCAAAATATGAACCAATATCATTTTGACTACTTATGTCTTCCCAGCTATTTGTTTATGGAATGTTGTAGAGCTCTTGAACTCAATGTCCATATTTTCCCAAAGTGTATTCCAAAAGGAACTGAGAAATATGATATCCCTATATGATATGACACTCATTGGTATCCAAAAATTCACCTATACCTATTCAAATAACTTGTTTTTTTCTTCTTATATTTTGATGGCCTTTTAACAAGGCATACAAATCATCGTTCTGATTCCGCGTTCTTTCAATGAATCATAAAATTTATCAAAACAATGTTGTACATAATGTGTGTCATGTGTTCGATCATCACTTATATAAAAGTGATATTCTTTAATAACATGTGGATTGGTGGTTCTTTCTATGCTATCAAGACTCCATTGAGAATGTCTATATAGAACATGGAAATATAGTGACTTGATCAGAATGATAATATTCACTCTGTATTTCTTTTTGTGCAGGGAATGTGTAATTCTCTGCAAAATCAACTACAGACAAAATTGTCCCTAGTGGAAACACTTCATAGGATTGTTTGAATTGTAGGTCTTTCCATCAAGCTCTATGTGAATGCTTGGTATATTTATAAATTTATTCCTGAAACTTCTTCAAAAAATATATCACACAGATTTTATCTACTTTCAAATCAATCCTTTTGGAAATAACATTTGAAGAATGTGGAGTCATGCTATTGATATATTCATATCTCTTCCAATTGACTGTTATATTAGAAAACGATTGATCATTCATATCAATATGATACTTTGAGTGAAACAAACTTATATTTCCACAACGATCACATTTATTTCCACCAACACATTTTTTTTGGTAAAATAATTCATCACCTTCTCTTTCACATAGAATTCTAGCTATAAAAGCACGGAATGTGGAAGGAGGAGGTGAACTTGGCCATCAAGTTTTACCAAAATCAAGAAAAGTGTCATAATATAACTCAAATTCTACATGATAACAACAAAAACAAGTGTCACGAACAATGATGGGTTTAACAAACCATGGTTTTTTTTGCATAAATGTATTGATGAAAATTTTAACTTCTTTGTGCTCTTCTTTGAACTTATTGAACAATTTTATTTGTCATTGGCAATATATGTTTTGGATGTTCTTCATATTTTTTTCATGCTATTCTTCATTGCAACACATCCCTTGTATGTGGTGAAACAAGAGATTATGTCAACCAACAATTATGAACCAATTATTTAACATTTTCTGCAAGTCTATCTTTGTAGGATTGTCTAGAAATCACTGTCCAACAAGCGAGTTCATCATTTGAATCTATTTACAATCGAAATTTTCTATGTTTGTACAATGTTTTTCTTGACGTTCCCATCGTTTTTTCCATGTGTCGTGTCAAATGATCTTTTATATTTCTAGATGAAACAACTATTGTTTGTATTACTCTACGTGCAACACTGACATTTTTTTTTCGAGATTTTCCAAAAGCTTTTAGTACACTAGTTATATTGTCAAAGACATTATGTTTCACCTTTGTATATTTTGTTGACTTTTGAATACCCAATAATGATGTAGCTTCTTTTAACTTTCTTGACTTTATTAGACAGAGTAAAAGTTGATCTTGTACTGTTACTGATTCATCTTTGAAAAAATTAATATACATATTCTTAGTTCGATATCTTATATAGTGCTTCGAATCTTTCTTCCCAAATTTATCAGTATCAACATTTTCTAATATTTCATCATCAATGTTATAGATTCTCCTGCATATTTCAATTTAAAGTTTATATTAAAAAACAAAACCCGAACATAAATTCACTAAACTATATACAAGTGTTCATATTGTATTATCTAAATTTATGTATATACCTATAGGTAATTCATCYTCTACTTMAATTTCTATTTCAACGTCTTCATCAATGTTATGAGAAAAATYTATTTATGTTTTTTGAAAAACATCAAATCGTAATTACAATCAATTATAYTAAAAAATATTTTAAATTTGAATTCTATACTTTTAATATAGAAAATATGTGCATGCATACCTGGTTGGACTTCTTCTTGTTGAAATTTGTTATTTACATGATCATCGTTTCTTTCTTCTATTTGCATGTTCTCATTTGTTTCTCCAATAATGATCTTTCCTTTGATCATTATGGTGAGTTTCATCTCGAGTGTGATCAAATTTTCCCTTACGCAAACTTTTGTTTCCCATGAGTATAGTTATCTGTAAATTTTTTTAACAAAATCAACATTTCAGAATAGTCTCAGAAAAACTTCATTGTCACAAAAATTGTTAAAAAATAATATCAATAATTTTATGTTCAACAAAGGCTTCACCTTGAAAAAATGCTCAACATTTAGCTTTCAATATATAAATTATTATTCCAATAAAAACTTGAACAAACATTAATTACCTTGTTCAACAAAAACGAAAAAGATGATTTGAAACTTTGCTTAGGTGCTCTAAAAGACCATGAAAGAAACGATRAATTTTGTTAAATGTGTTCGACCGAAAGCGTATTTATATGTTTTGGCATGAAATCAAATGACACGATGTGTCTTTTCATTGTTTCCGGCCAATGGAATTATCTCACCAATCTTTCGACCGAAAAAAGGTCTTTTCGACTGAAAAACTAGGAAACCGTTTAATTTTAACAGATTCCGTTAGAATTACGTTTTTCGGCCGAAAGAGTTGTTTTTCAGTCGAAAGATTCTTTCGGCTGAAAACTAGCAAATGGGACTGTTTGCAACAACCAGATAATTCCCTCTAGCTTACTTGAACTTTGGAGGTTGAAGACTCTTGCAAATACTCAGAATTTGGTTTCGAAAATGACACCAACATTTGCAAAATTAATCTACCTTTTATTCCTATAATTTGTTTTCATTTTCATTATTTTTATTTAATTTTGTTTAATTTTTAAAAAAAATCACTGCATAATATTTTCAACTGACATTATGATTCAGTGAAATGAAATATCTGTATCTCTAAAAATAGACAGTGAAAATTTTAGAAAAAAATATATTCATAATCCTTAAATTGTTCTTTTCAAAAGGGTATGTTTAGATTTTAATTTTATGTAAAAATTAAGATAGATACAAGGTGGGGGAAAACATGTGTTTAAAATATTCAACGCTTTCATCTTGGTCAACTTCAAAAAATTCTAGAAATTATAATATTCATCTGTTAGATGCAAAATTATAGTCATAATAAAATAGAGTCTGTGTAGATTGTTGCAGTATATTTCGTTTGTTAAAAACAAAAGTTTAATAATAGATGCATTGTTGGGGGGGGAAATAACTAATTATCATTCCTTTCATGTTTAAGGAACATACTGTTAAACAATTGTCAAATTGACATATCAAATCTCAATAATAAAAAATTGAAAATTAGTCATTGGAAAGCTAACAAAATTCTACACAAGTTTTGTTTTTACTGTAAAGTGAAATTCTAAATAAAAAAAAATTACTTTTGTATGCCGAAAATTGAAGAACTTGTGAAAATATAGTTTTTTTTCTCATAAAACAAGAAAAATCGACACCCATGTTCATGATTTCAGCCCACATCACAAAACATATATCTCGCCTTCTGTTCATCAAATACATCAACAAACCAATCATCTGTATATACATGGTGACATCAACTATCTATGAGTATGTATCACTCAATAGCTTTATGTTTGTCACCATCGGTGTAGGCATGGATTTACAATCCATCATTCTGAATCTCTTTAGGATTTCTACAGTATATTTTCCTTGGCCAAAGAAAATATCATCTGGTTTCTTCCATACCTCTAGACCTAAGAAAAAATGCATCATACCCAGGTCTTTCATATCGAATTTTGTAGAAATCTTCATCTTACTCTCAGTGATGAGCTTCTCATCTCCTGTTAGGAACAAGTCATCCACATTTAACAGTAATATCACTTGTCCACCATCCACAACTTTTTAGTAAAGGTTTGAATCTACTTTACTCTTGTTAAATCCCAATCTCATTAGAAAACTATCAATTCTACCATACCATGCCTTGGGTGCTTTGTTCAATCCATACAAGGATTTTTTCAACTTGCACACATGTGTCTTCCTATCATGTGTCTCAAAACCTTATGGTTTCTCCATGTACACTTCCTCTTCTACTACACCATTCAAAAAATCTACCTTCACATCCATCTGGTGTACCTTCCATTTCATTACTGCAGCTATCGTACATACAGATCTAATCATAGTGTATCTCGCCACAAGAGAAACTATCTCATCATCTATTCCTTCTTTTTGGGAGAAACCACGGGTCATAAACCTTGCATTATATTTCTCGATATTGCCATCAGCGGAATGCTTTGTCTTGTAGATCCATTTTGAACTCACCAATGTCTTCTCTTTTGGTCTTGGAACCACATCCCAAACATCATTCTTTATAATCGACTGGTACTCCTCAATCATGAAATCCTTCCATACTTTCTTCTCTGCAGCCTCTTCATAATAGGTATCTTCTACATCAATGCTATCAATTATCAGTGCCATGTATCTAGAATATGGTCATGTTTTCTTACTTTCTCTGGAAGTTTTGTCTGGAGCACCATACTTCTTTGCATCTTGAATAATCTCCTGATCCCAAGATGATATTCTCTTATTTTTAAGCATCTCTCGGGGTGGATCTGTAGGTCTCTGTGGTTTTTCCATATCATGATATCCTGGAACATACTCTTTTGGTACCACGTCATTACCTTTATTTGTATCTACAAGTCTAGGATCCTCAGGGTCCTCATCATGGACCTCATATGTGTGATTCTGCCTTGATCTACTAAAGGCTAAGTCCTGATTGAAGGTAACATCTCTACTGGTCTCAATATGTCTGTGACCAGGGATGTAGAATCTATATTCCTTCACTGGCCTACTATATCCCAAAAATATACCCTTTTTCCTGAAGGATCCAACTTCGATCTCTTATCCTTGGGAACATGCACATATACTAGATAGCCAAATATCCTCGGGTGGATGACCTTTATCTTTTCTTCTATAAACATTTCTTATGGTGTCTTGTGTTAGCTTTTGGAAACTTCGGGAAGCCATTCATAAAAAAGAAACACTAAAGAGGTTGAAATAATGTAACTGCAAAGTGTATTCTTATTATTATTTGATATATTATTCATTGGATCAATTCCCATTGTGGATTGATCATGTTGGCTATTATAAAAGGACAAAATCCCCTTTTGCAGATTATGCATAGTATAATTGTAATAGACAAAAGAAGAATTTGGCCCTAGAATATATCAAAGAGGCCCAAGAGGCCCTAGAATATAATAAAGGTGGTTATAACTACCCAGGAGAAGAAGTCATCTCTGCCAGTGAAAGGACACTCCCACATGTGCCGGTATTGTATAAATAAGGAGGCTGGCGCCTCACTTAGACACACACTCACTTGTTCATTGAGAGACAAGTTTTGGAGCTCCAGTTGGAGAAGAGAGAGAGAGAGGCGCATCTTTGGTAGAGGACATTCTGTACTTGTTTGAGTTATCTCTTGGCATTGTATAGGCTATCTATATTAAGGAAGCTTTGTTGGGTTTTCTTCCCCTAGAGGGTTTCCCAGGATAAATGTTGCATCTCTTGTGATTGTCTATCTCTTAGTGATCTTGTCTTATATTGTTGTTATCTATTGAAATACAAAGAACTATAATAATGGCTTAAATATCAACATGGTATTAGAGCCAAGCTGAAGAGAGCATCTTTCACAAGAGAAAAGTGAAAAACGTCACTGTTGTTGTACACGCAAATTAGGGCTTTTGTTGGTGAGGTATTTCAGCCCTAAAACCATTTAGAAAAGTGCGCCCTCCCCCAAGGATCATTTTGGCACCTTCAGCGCACCTCTTCAGTGGCTAGATCTCCCGGAAAGTGAAACCCTAGTTTCAAAAAGTACCAGAAGTACCAGAAAACTAGAGAACCAGAAGTACAAGAAGTACCAGAGCACCAGAGGTACCAGAAAACTAGAAGCACCAGTCTAGAAATCCACAAATCAATTTTGGAGGGGTAAAAGTTGGATTTTCTTAGATCCAAGCACACCAGGCTACTCGCCTCAGCCAAGCGCACCTCCTGGTAAGTTCAAAATTTGATTTTGAACATTTTTATTTTTGGACATTTTCCCAACTTCAAGTAAAAGATGTCTGCAAGCATTAATCTTGTTGACAAGCTATAAGGTGTGGAAAAATTCCGTCCCTAGAATTATAGGATTGGTCTCACTCTTTAAGAGAATGAACTAACAATATTTGTCAAAGAAGAAGTGTCGAAGCCCGCCGATGCTGTAGAAAAAGCAAAGCACCAAAAGGACACAATCAGGGCCAAAAGAATCATTGTAAATTCAATCATAAAGAATCTCATCCAAGGAGATTTCAGAAGAAAGGACAATGAAAGGAAAGAGATTACTCATCTGTACAATTCTACCATTGTGATAATATGGACACATTGAGAAATTTTGTTCGGCTAGATGAGAAGAATATAAGAGGAAATAAAAGAGGTACCATGCCCATGCAATTGAAGATGAATAGTCACCTGCAAAGATGTTAAGAGAAAAAATTAAAGAACATGTCTTAATATAGGCCCTCTCAGGATCAGTAACACCTGGAGAGGACACTTGGCTCATTGATAGTGGTTCCTCTAAGCACATGACAGGACAAAGAGATACTCTCTCCTACATTTTAAAAAATAAGTTTTCTCAGAAAGTGACACTTGGAGATGATTATCAATATCCCATCAAGGGAGTGGGAGAATCAAACTACAAGATTAATTCAAGAAATGCGATGAAGATGAAGGATGTACTATATGTACCAGGTTTGACAAAGAACCTACTCTCCATGTCAGATTTAGAGAAGAAAGGCTTTAAAGTTGCCTTTATTGATGGAGAAGTTCTTATGTGGGCTAAAGGAGAAACCTTAAAAGAAGCAATCATCATTGGAAAAGAAGAAGGTGGCTTGTATAAGCTAAAGGGTCACTCAGAAGCTGCCATGACCCATGCCATTGAGAATCCATGTGAAATTTGGCATAGAATATTATCTCACATTAACTACAAGGCACTACCATACATATGCAAAGAGGTCACAAGTTTACCAAAAATCAAGGTTGACCATGAAGGCATATGCAATGGATCTGCACAAGGTAAGAACATCATGAACCCTTTTCTGAAGAGAGACAACAAAGCAGAAGGAGTCCTAGAACTCATTCATTCAGATGTGTGTGGCCCAATTCCATCATCCTCCATTAGTGGGTATGTATATTATGTATCATTTATTGATGATTATTCTCATAAGACCTGGTTGTATCTCTTGAAATCTAAAGATGAAGTGTTCAACAAATTCAAGGAATTCAAAGCCTTGATAGAGAATATTTCTGAAAGAAAGATCAAGATACTCAGGTCATTTAATGGAGGAGAATACACCTCAAAAGAGTTCGTGAACTTCTGTAAAGATGTTGGGATAAAGAGGGAACTCACTACTCCCTATAATCCTCAACAAAATGGTGTGGCTGAGAGAAAGAACATAACGATAATGGAAGTCGTGAAGACCATGATCCACGATCAAGATCTTCCTATGTGCTTATGGGTACAAGAAGTAATGATAACTGCATATTTGAAAAATTGATTGTCCCATAGTGCACTTGGGTTCAATACCCCAGAAAATATGTTCACCGGAAAGAAGCCAGAGGTAAGCCATCTCAAAATATTTGACTGCCCAATATTTATACATAAGCCAAAAGAGAAAAGAAACAAGATGGAACCCTTAGGAAAGAAGGGAATATTTGTGAGATACTGTGAGGTCTCCAAGGCCTTCAGGATCTATATACCAGGTCACTGCCACATTGAGATCAGCAGGGATGTGACCTTTGATGAAGATGCAGTGCTCAATATATTGAGAAAATGCCAGCTTGAAGAGGTATATGAAGAGGAACCCATAATCCCCAGAGTTGAAGAATCAGTGAGGGAGGTTCCCAGAGCTATTGAACCAATGAGGGAAGTTGTAACTTCCCCTAATGAGGAAATTATAGAAGATCATGACATAGCAGAGTTTCAAGAACCTCCTCAGATGACGATCCTCCATAAAAGAAATCCAGCTTGGGCTAGAGAGCTTATTCAAGATGGAGAGAAGTATGGTGTTCCCGAAGGAACCATGAGACATGTGAAGAGACCTAAGCCATTCTCTAGTTATATGGCTTTGATGTGTGATCTCCTAGAAAAGGAGCCTACCTGCTTTGAAGAAGCCATTCAGAAGAAAGAATGGGCAGATGCCATGACATAAGAATACCAATCCATAATAAAGAATGATGTATGGGAAATAGTTCCTAGACCGAATAACAAGGATGTGGTATCATCTAGATGGCTCTTCAAAACAAAACATGTTGTTGATGGAAGTATTGAGAAGTATAAAGCAAGGTTTGTAGCTCATGGATTTTCTCAAAAGGAAGGCATTGACTATGAATAGACATTCGCTCCTGTAGCCAGATACACTTCGATTAGAACCATCATATCCTTTGTAGCTAAGATGAAGTGGAAGTTACACTAGATGGACGTAAAGACAACTTTCCTAAATGGTTTCATCGAAGAGGAAGTGTATATAGAGAAACCTCAAGGATTTGAAGTTGAAGACATGATGTCCCATGTATGCAAGTTGAAGAAAGACTTGTACAGATTGAAGCAAGCTCCTAGAGCTTGGTATGGCCGGATAGATAAATTTATGATGAGATTGGGCTTTACCAAGAGTAAAGAAGATTCTAACGTCTACTTCAAGGTTATTAACGATGAGCCAGTAATACTGATATGATTTCAGTGTTGCATCAAAGTGTTGCCATCAATGCCAAAGGGGGAGATTGTTGATTAAGGTTGGTTGTCATTGATGTCAACCCTTGAAGAAAGACCCATAGCACAAAGTTTTGGGTAATGGACCCAATAGTGTTTGATGTAAATATGACTCATTATTGTTTTGTCAT
>JASDQU010103590.1:6514-18496 GCA_032191745.1 Picea mariana | reverse complement strand
CCCAGGATAAATGTTGTGTCTCTTGTGATTGTGTATTTCTTAGTGATCTTGTCTTATGTTGCTATTATTTATTGAAATACAAAGAACTATAATAATGGCTTAAACATTAACAAAATAAACCCTTAGAAGAAGTTTAGAATGAGAAGTCATCTCCAAGATAAGAAAACAATTTAATTTAATTTGAAATAACATTATTTTGATATAAATTCATCCCCCGTTAAGGATCAGGTCCACCTAGGAAGAATTCAACAGTCTAAAATAAATAGGAGGCGCCTACACCTCATTTGTAACCACAAGAACTCGTCCTCTTCTCAAGAAGGTTCGTTATTGCATCTAGGAAGATGAAGTTGTAGCAAGGAGACATTATTTCTTGGTTTTGAGCCTTTGGGATAGGGTTTCTTCATTGTGACAATGTACTTGTGGTTCTTGGTTGGATATTCTTCTAGAGGAAGTGTTGTTCGGTTTTTCCCCCATTGTGGGTTTTCCCAGGGTAAATTTTGTATCTCTTTGTGCATGGTGTGACTTCAATGATCTTCGCATATTTTAATGTGTATAATTATAATGTGACATATAATTATCTAGATCTGGAAACACATATAAAAATCAACATTGTATTAGAGAGGTACTGAAGCTATTCCATAGCACAAAGACTGGGAAACTGCAAACATTTGAAATTTAGGTATTGCATTAACACTGCAGTAGCTACTACATATTTGAATCTTTGGAAGGTTCGKTGGGGGCCTTTGTGGTCCATTACACCACTAATACTTGCACATAACAACTCACCTTTRTAAATCACACCTCCTGGTGCTATCATATTGAAGTTTGGACAAGGTTGAAATTTTAGGGTTTGGAGGCTTGACCCTATTCAATATGAAGACCARTTTYAGAGTATAAAATAGATTGGAATGTGCCACCAACTTTCTAGCATGGAAGACTAAGATRCTTCTTATCTTASAAGAAAATGATCTTATAGAATACATAAACYAGGACATTCCTGAACYAGAAGAATATGAAGAGAAGGTCAATCACAGGAAGAAAGTAGTAATGACCAAAAGAATCCTGGTAGACTTTGTTAGAGAGAATCRTATTCCACACATTACAGAAATAAAGATTTCCAAGGAAATGTACAAATCCTTGTTAAAATTATTTGAAAGCAATAACATCAACAAAAAATTAGCTTTGAGAAATCATCTCTGATGAATCAAGATGTTGAAGTTAGATTCAATCAACACATATTTAACAAGGGTCTCCAAGATAATATATCAACTTAAATTTATTGGAGATGAAGTTCTAGATGGAGAAATTTTCACTATATTGTTGGAGATATTACACACTCACCTCTAATTATTTTCCTAAGTTTTATCATCCAATGTTGGGAACTCTTCCTTATATCAGAGTATTCTCTCTAGAGAATATTCCCATACAAAAAAGGATTTTCCTCTTTAGTTTAGATTCAGTTACACTCACTTACACTTACTTCGACTAGTGGAAGTCGCAACTTAGTTAACTGATGATTGCATGGATCAGTTAACTAGGATTAGATGGAATTTCACTCCAATGTATGTCAGTGAGTGTCTATAACTCTCTAGATCACTACTATGGCACATTAGTTACTCATGTGGCCTAAATCTATTGTAAATTATTCACTCTTTCTTCCATTCTTTCTCTTCTGCTTCTCTTTTCTTCTATTTTCTCTTCAACTGTGTATGTCAATTCCCAGCTAGATCTATTCTATGCAGGTTCAACAAATTTACATGGTAGCAGAGCTGACAAATTTCTAGGAAAAAGACACACCAGACTCTTTTTGCAGGTATTAAAGATTGAATAATGTAGAAAATATGGATTATTCGTCGGCAATACTTCTCACACCTCATAAATATTTGGAATGGAAGCCACAAAGTCTACTTCATCTCATATGCAGAGGCTTGTACCAAATAACTATGGCAATGGAAGTGTTAGCACTAGGAATCACCTTCATAATGCATGGAAGGAAAGCCCAATACCCATCAGGCTATATGTGAATGTAAAAGAGTTTTGAGGGGTCAAATGGATAAGACTCAAGATGATAATGTTCCGACTCAGAAATCAGGGCTAGAATGCAAAAGAAATCAAGGTCTTTGAAAACTTTAATCAGTAAGTGGGAGTAAGTATGAACAGAGGGAAGACTTTAGTGAGATGAATGTAGAGGTTGATGTAAACATCAGGTCTGTAGACAACCTAAGGAAGAAAGACTCTTAACACAAGATCTTCTTGAGTTCAGAACTTAAGGGCACTAAAGAAACATCATGCTAATATAATAATCAAACACACATCATAATATCACCACAACCATTCATGTGAATCATTCAAATCATGAACACTTTAGCATCATAAGAAAATAAGTTGGAAATAGAGGCTGATTTCTATTAACCAAGATGTCTCAAATCAAGTACATAACTAGTTCACAGTAACTTCATCAAAATATTATAGTATAAGGGAGCCTTTATCAACCATTCACACCTACTAAATCATTTCATATATCTATTTATAACAAAAAGGGAGGCAACAACTGGAGGTGCGAGATGGCCTTATTCCCATGAAAACCTCTAAGAATTTATTCCATCTAACAACTTGACTAACAACCTATGCTATAAAATTGGAAAGTGTTGGTGATTGATCCAACCAATCTTTGAACTAACTTGATCTCCCTTTGGCGCACAACTCCTTGTTCACCATGTGCCCTTCAGGGGAATTTGGTTGTCATCATGCTACCAGTTGTTGTCTCTGCAATTCTCTCCATCATCAATTATCCCAAAAGTTGTTAGCTCGAACCTCCTGGATTCCTGGTATCTATTCGTAGCATCTTTGGGTAGCATTCTGAGTAGTGCACTTTGTAGTGCCTTCACAAAATTCCATGACATTCTATAGTGCAACCTCAAAACTAGACAAGTAGAAAAGGTAGCTCCAAACCTTTGTGTCCTCTCTGAAAACTTCAGTCTCTACGAGAATTTTGGTAGAGAATTTCAGTAGCGCCACTCTGGTGTATCTCTGTGTAGGATTCCATCTTTGCCAAAAATTCAGTAGTGAATTTTGGTAGCGCCGCTATGTATCCTGTCAAACGTTAGGTAGCACCATCATAATTCACAACACCTTCACTTGAACATATGAAGAATGGGTGGCAACCTTGGGTAGTAGGAACTTCATTAGTCTTAGGCGTTTTGACAACATTGTGGGTAGAAAACTTGTGGAATATCAAAAATAGACTATTCTGTAGCACCATAGCACTACAAAATGTTTTCACTATTACTGCCAAAGGGATTAATTCTTTGTAAAAAAACTAGAACTCTGAACAGTAAGCACTAGAACCCTGTATAGGTGGCATAGGTAGTGTTTCATCAATAGTTTATCCTCACAAAACGGGACCATCTTCAAAAATGGAGCTCACCTTTCACTAGCTAATTCATTAACCTGACACTTAACCTGACACTCTTTCTTGGAGAAGGAGGATCCTCCTTTGGAACAACATGCTTCTTCCTTTTAGCAGTGCCATGATTCTTCAATGGAGCTATGCTCTCCTTGGCTGTTGGTGTCTCCTTTTCAATAGTAGCTTCAACCAATACCTGCAAGTTCCTTTGAGCCACTTCATCTTGAAAATGTTGCAACTTTTCTTTGAGCTCTTTGTTGTGAGACTGAAAGCCTTTATTCTTCCTATAAAGGTTTTTGTGCTACCTATGGAGAGGTTGGGCCTTTCTTGCTACAAACCTTGCTAAGTCAAGAGTGTGACTGTAGCCATCCATGAGTTCTTTCATATTAACCTTGTCAGACATGGATTCTTCTTTTAGATGAGCTACCTCCTTCCTAGTATCCCTAAGTTGCTTGATTAATCTTTTKAATGTCTAGCTTCCAGCTGGAGTAGTGAYGTGAACARTCTCAACAAGATTTTTCATGGTTTTCTCTTCCTGCATAACAAGAATTACCTTATCTATCTCATCAGGMTTTTCGATGACTTTGCCTTTATCTTTCTTCTTTTGTAYAGGGATTTATTCTTTCTTCTCACAAKATTTCTAATGCCTTAGCTCTTATATTTMTTTTTGTGTAGGATAGAGACTTTAGGTAGGGATTGTTCTTCAACATCCTCTTTAGAAGCTGATGCTCTTTTGAAGGGATTTTTGACCTTGATCCTAGCTATTGAAGGAGATGAGGAGAAGTGTAGCTTCTTCCCTTTCTTTATTGTAGGTTTAGTAGAAGAAGGGGCTTCTTCTAACTCTGGTGGAGGAGGGGGTGAAATATCTGTCTATGGAGAAAGACAAGATTCCTCCTCAGTTCCTACGACCTCCTTGATGACATCTTGATCTTGAACATGTACTCTACCCTTTCTCTTCTTGATAGTACCTACTTTAGCAACACTGGTGAATGGTAAATGGATTGCTATCTGCGACTGAGGAGTAGCTGCTATATCAAACTTGAAGTGATAAGCAATAAAAAATGTTCCCATGAGCTGTCTTGCTTACCAATTTCTTTAGAAACTAGCATTATAATTAATCCAGAGTGAAATATTCTTGTATCGACAGCCTTAGACTTGGATTGAATCCTGTCTGACATCTTTCCTATGCTCCTTAACAAATAGTAGGGAATATTCATTTCAATTTTATCAGTAAAATGTAGTAGAAGCCTTATATGGTATTGGTATAATGTATTGAACCTCCCTTCTCATGTAAAGTACCTCTGAATGATCCTCAATATCTTGTCAAAATACTCAATCAGATGATTCCTTGGCACAACTTTAGACAAATTACCAGCTTGATGTTCAAGCTTAAGGAAATATTTTGCATAGGATGCATTCAAAGCCATGGATTTAAACAATTTCTCACTTGTGATAGGGATTCCTATAGCATCTKAAATAGAGGCCTCAGTCACCTCAATTCTAGATCCCCTACCTTGGTTTTTAGGCCATCAGAATGTAAGGCAAACTACCTTGTCACCTCAGGATGACCTCTTTGCATATTTTGGCAGAAAGAGAGGCATCCCACCCTTTGAAAAACTTCTATGGCCATGGGATCTAACTCAAATAGATGCATGCCAATAGTCTCGGTTCTGACCACCTTACCTCCCTTGTGTGACTTCTTCATCTGAGGAGTCTCCATAGTTTAGGATAAGATCTTCTTATGGATATGGAGTGGTGATAACTAGGAGGACCTAAATTCAAGGCTCAAGTGGATAGAACTTCCTTAAACCAGACTGGTTGCTAGCTAACCAAACTGGCTGTTGAAATCCCACCCTTAGATGTGTGCAGGTGTGAACACTTAGAAAATGAGAGGATACTCTGTAATTGTCTTTTGAAACTGGGTAGAAACAACTCGATTTAAGTGTCATAGGAAGCAGGGGAACATAGTTGTTGAGTAGCGCATCGCACATGCATAGGATATAACTTTCTATGATGTTGTGAGCTTAGTAGCAATGGTGGGTGGATGTATCAAACGTTGATATGCAGGTATTGAGATTTACAGGTTTGAAAGGAGGGAAAAAAATGATAGGGTGGTGTGAGGAAAGATCTCCTCCAGCTATGCAGGCTCGATAACCAAAATTTTGAGCACTATCTTTCCTTGAAATTTATGTGCAGAGGACAAAAACAAGGAAGACCTGTAGAATAAAAGGTAGTTTGAAGCCCCAACAAGATTTAAGGAAGAAGTCATGAGCATCCAGGCCTCCGAATCTACCTTAACATCAGGTCTGGTAGAACTGCTGTTGTTGACTGGTCATAACTGGGAGTTTGTGTAGCGCAACAATATTGAGCATTTCAAAAAACACAAACCGTTATCAGAGTTTGTAAATATGATATCTTGAAAGCATATTTTAACCAACTACCGGCACTAAAAAAAAGGAAGAGATGACATCGCCATTTTAATCATAAATCATGGTGGAATATGATGAACGAGAAATGCGCTATGGAAAATCCCGATGAGTTGGCAGTGCTTCATTTCAAAAAATGATTGGACAGGTAAGAAAAGGACAACAAGGCACAGCTATGAGGGAATGAGTGAGGAAAATAGCCTATCAAAACAAGATATTCGTGGAGTGAATCGATCCTAGTTACAAGTCATGAGGGAGATCAAAGATAAATCATGAACAAAATGGTCCTAAGTCCAAATTTGAATGAAGATCAAAACACAATTCATGACTCAATACTTTATTTATCAAGGGGGTCCTATCAAACACACTTTTAAAAGGGTCGAATTAAAAAAAAAAATTCTAAGGCTTAGGAAAAGATAAAACTAAAGGATAAAACCCCCAGGCAACTTAGTGTGATAACATTGGCTCCACAGGGGATGGCATGTCCCCTGTGGGCTGCCAAGAATAAGTAGATTCAGTGCCTTATCCTAGGGATATGGGGTCAGTTATTGAAACAAAAATAAAATAAATAAAATATTTACAATGGCATGCAAAGCCACTCATGGCTCAAGTAAAGTACTTTTTTAGAAAATGCCCATTTACAGGGCCACCAAAAAATTATTCATCCTCCATATTCTGCAACTTGAAAGTGTTATTAGAGAATACCTCGGAAATTTTGAAGGGACCGTTCAATAAAGCTTCAAATTTACCATGCTTTCCTTTATCCTTCTTTGATGCATCCCACTTGAGTACCAGATCACCTAGTTGAAAATCCTCTATGTTCACTTTCTTATGGAATGCCTGTTTGATCTTCAGTTGATGATCCTGTTCTTTATCATAAGCTTCTCCCGAGTCTGYTGCACTTCAACTAGTTGTTGAATCCTTCTAATCATATGATCCRKCTCCCCTTGGTAATCTTGGAAGAATTTTTCAACAGGAAAGGCAAGATGAGAAGGAAAAATGGCCTCAACTCCATACACCAACTGGAAAGAAGAAAGGCCCAGGGACCTCTTTGTTGTCACTCTATCATCCCACAAAGAAAACTTGAGTTTTGAGTCCCATGCCTTTTTGTTTTCCTCTAAAAACTTTTTAATGATCTTTATCAGGCTTTTGTTAGAGGACTCTGTAATACCATTCCCTTGGGGGTAGTAAGGGTAGAGTGAACCAATGTGATCCCAAACTATTCACATAACTGAATTATTGGTTCATCCTTGAAAGATGCAACATTATCAGTGACAATTCTGTTTGGACACTCAAACCTTGCCATAATGTCCTCAAGGAAACCAATGATCACTTTGTGGGAAGCATTCCTTGTAGCGATAACCTCTATCCACTTAGTAAAGTAATCTGTATAGTTCAAGATCCATCTATGTTGACCACTGGAAGTGAGATGAATTTCCCCGATAAAATCTAGGCCCCACTGTTGAAAGGGTCCCGAAGCTTCCACAAGATTTAATGGAAAAGACTTGAGCTGCTGCTTTCCATAAAATTTTTGACATTTAACATAGGCTCTGATGTTAGCACAAACATCGATGAACAGACTAGGCCATAAGTACCCATCCCTGAGAATCTTTTATGCCGTGGTTCTCCAATAATGATGGCCCCCACATAAACTGTCATGAAAATCAAACATAATCTTTTGGGCTTCTTGTGGGTCTAGGCACCTCAAAWGCACTCCCAATGGGTCTTTGCAATACAAKACTTGATSAATAWGGAAATATTTMATTGATTTGAGTTTTAAGGCTCTCACCTTATTCTTTTCCATACCATCTRGAGGCTGTAATTTCTRTAGAAAAAATATAATGTYCTTGTAYCAGCTRGAATCTGCYAATGTAGGGGTGACTTGAGAACTGTTGTCAGCCAATTCAGCCTGCTRATTTTCTGAACATGAGTTGATGAAATTTATCCCCAAAGMTGATAAATTTGTTTCATCCAACAAATTGGATAAACCTTGGCCTTTAACCAATTTGGTTGGCTTAATCTCAAGATCAAATTCAAGGATTTAGCAATCCACTTGCTCCTTTTTTCGTCTATATCTGGCTGAATAAGAATCTCCTTTACAGAAGTTGATGGGACATAAGCAATGACTCTTGAATACAACAAATAAAATCTAAAAGACTTGAGAGATTTAACCAATGCATATTCTTTCTTATCCATGATGTCATATTTTAATTCATCATATCTCAATGCCTAAAAAAAGAAATTGGCTGCTCTAAGCCTTCAACGTTCTTCTGCAATAAAATAGCTACTATTGTATCAAATGAAGTGAAATAAAAAATAAGAAAATCCTTGGAGTAGTCTGCGCTGATAACGATCTGAGCTTCAGCCAAGGCTTTATTTATCTGACCATTACCTTTCCTCAACATGGATGTGATATACTTGACCAACTCAGCAAAATTTGACACAAACCTTCTCAAAAAATTATTTTTTCCCAAAATAGATTGAACCTCCTTTTTGGATCTAGGAAGTGGAAAGGTTTGGATAGCTTCAAATCTGTTGGAATTAATCCTTACCCCTTTAGTTGACACAATATGCCCCAATAATGTTCCCTCCTTCATGGAAAACAATGATTTTTTTGGATTCAAAGAGAGACCAAATTTTATGCATTTCAAGAAGACATTTTTTAGATGATCATAGTGTTCTTTATCAGATTTACAGAACACTGTTATGTCATCTAAATAGATAACAACAAACTTGTCCTTCTCTCCAATAAATTCTATGTCCATAGCTCACTAAAAGGTCGCACATGCATTCATCAAACCAAAGGGCATCTTGGTGTACATAAACGTACCCCAAGGAGTGGTGAAGGAAGTCTTCTCTCTATCTTCTGGTAAAACATAAATATGATTATAACCAGAAAAACCATCAATCATGGAAATCCTGGCCACACCTGTCACCCTTTGTAATATGTGCTCCATCTTGGGAAAAGGGTAATTATCCTTTTTAGAACTTTTGTTTAGATTCCATAAATCAACACAATGTCTGATTTCTCCATTCTTTTTTCTCACCGGGACCAAGTTGGCCACCCATTCAGAATGCCTCAAAGAAATAATAATTTTAGCATCTAAAAGCATTTTTACCTCCTTTTCCATGATAGGAAACAACGTAGAATTGATTTGTCTCAACTTTTGCCTCAAGGGTTTGGTCTCTTCCTTTAATGGGATTTTGTGCTCTATAATGCTGGTGTCATAAGTTTTCAGATCTTCGTAAGTCCAAGTGTATACATCAGCAAATTCCTTTAACAACTCAGTATATTCTGACCTCTGTTCTCTTGATAGGCTGCTTGATAACTTGACATATTTTGGATCCTTTTTTGTGCCCAAATTGCACTCATTTATGTCAACATCATCAGTGGACACTTTCCCCTTCACTGCCACATCATTTCTGTCAAATAATATTTCCAAAGGAACTAGCCCTTTTGGAATATGGTTGCTAGGTAGCTGCACAATATGATGATTAGCAATTTTATTAAGGAAAACATCAGCATGAGGATTAATTTTAGAATCACGATCCTGATCAATGTGTAATGCAGAAAACTCATCAACAGTCTTGAGGAGTTTTTTAAGTTTTAGATCATCTTCAAACACCTTACAATATTTTACATTGTCCAGTATAGAAGGCCTATACTTGAATTCTACATCATACTTGAGTTTAGATGGTAAGGGGATTATGAAATTTCTTGCTGATACATCCAAAGAATAAACCATAGTATTCTCTTCTCTAGAAATAAACGAAATGTTAAAAGCTGAGAAGAAACTGTCCACCAAATCCCACACTTCATTCCTGTAAGATCTAATCCTAGGGTGTTTCGTTTGATAAATATTTTTAATCTGATGGAATATTAATTTAGAATCCCCAAATATTGATAGCTCTTCTATCCCCATGTATTTACCATCCCTCAATCCCAATACAAGAGCTTCATAGTCTTCCACATTATTAGTAGTTTCAAATTCTAGTTTGTATGACAAAGATATAATCTCTTGAGTTGGTGAGACAAAGACCACTCCAACACCAATGCCTTCCTTAGAAGAGGCTCCATCAAAGAACATCTTCCAAACAGAGGTGGTTAGTGGAGACTCCTCACAAAAGGTAACATATTGTTTTCTGATTTCAATAAGAGGTTCAAGAGTATCAGTGAGCTACAAGATGCTATATCCCAAATCAGTATCAAGAGAAAAAATAGGATGATTTGTGGGTTTTTCTTCATGAATAATGATGTAAGCCAATGGATATTCCCTGTAAAGTCTTCTGTTCCCCCCCAAAAAAACGGGAATGGTAGCATATGAGAGATCCATCTGCAAGGTTCCCCCAAGTCCTTTTATCCAAGACCTTGACAAGAGCATGGAGAACTTGGGGGGAACATCAGCTGCCATGATATCTATGACTACTCTTTTCATGGGCAGTTGAAATAGGGTCACAACCAAATCCTTAATGACTCCAAGACACTTCACTTTTTTGTAGTCAAAAGAATATAAGTCACGGTAAGTCTTTGTGATTTCTAACCCAACTTCATCCATAACATTTCTTGGCATGAGATTGTGGGATTCCCCTGAATCCATCAAACAATTATTCAAATCCTTATCATGAATATTACATTATGTATAGAAAGGATGGGATGAATCATCTTTATATTCTATCAATGGACCCAAGATAACTGTTGGTTTTTCATCTTGCAGATTTACTGAATGAATGGCACTTGGAGAGCCTTCGGGCTGTAACATTTTAGAGAGATTTTTTAAATTCTTCATTTTTTATCAATTCCAAAAAAGGTATAGGGATCTTGATTTTTTGGATCTTATTCTCAAAGATGAAGGAATAAGAAGACTTCAGGATCTCTTTGGTTTGAGGAGTAGGATTTCTGACCAGAACTTGGGGATTTCGAGTGTCTTTTTCCTTACTTCTAACTATCACAACCTTGGCAAAATTTTCTTTTTGGGCAGTTTGATTAGGAGCATCAGTTTTTTCTTCATTCTTTTTGGATCTTAGATTATATCTATTAGGAATTTCTTTTTCTTTATCTCCCTTACCTAATTAATTTATTTGAATATCCATCAAGGATTKCTCATAAGCATATTGAGTCAAGTGAGGGGATGGGGATGTGTCACMTAATAAATGAATCTYAGGATCAACTTCTTYCTCCTCTCCTTCTTCATCAACAACTAGGTTGTTCTGTAAAGGAKTTTGTACCCTTTGATCATCTCTCTCTTTGTTTCTRGSATCTCTGGGAAGGTTTTGGGGAGCATTATTTGGTCTCCTGAAGTTACCTYTRTTATCAGTATTTTGAGTATTKYTDTAGGTMTGTTTTCCTTCYAGTTTTAACTTCTMTATCTCARTAGAAAGGGATTTTACTAATTTGGTSAGCTCATSTACTTRAGGATGAACAATATGGRAGTCAGAGGTTGAGGYTTCARTTCTKCWTTTTCTYCTRTCCCTATTYKATTTCCCTMTGAKTTTATCATATGCCACTATGTTGGATTCCACCTCCAAGGMTGCATCTTGCATATGARCTAAGGAGGATRAWCTTYTTTCTCTCAGTAGAAGGCACAAMTCRGGGTCAAAGGCASTGRMATAAGTGATTTTTCTAGAGGTTTCAGTGGATTTTATCTCATCAGGAATCTTATTGTACATTTTGTTAAATATTTTAGAAGTCAGAGACAGACTCTCCCTCTTTCCCTTTTAGGGATCCAAATTCAGTGATGTAGTACAAAAAGTCATTTTTGTCCCCCCAGTGCCTCAAGAAGGCCTTGTCTAATGCCTCAATTCCAGTAATGGAACGAGGTGCCAAACCCCTAAACCACTTCCTAGCCTCACCAAAAAGGATTTGAATGAAGACCCTCATCCACACATCCTCATTTTAAATGTTTTGATTATTTGCATAGCTATAGAAGGCAAGAAGATGTTCCTCAGCGATTATATCTTCTTCTTTCATGAATTTGGGCATGTATTTCAAATAATCTCCAGGAGGGAGGGAATTCACTGGTTGAGGTAAGACAAGATGGGAATATCTTGCAACCACTATGGCATCCATCCTATTTGCAGGGGGGTTAGAACCTGTCCTTGGATTTTGAACTCTTGGTGAACAAGGAGGAGAAGGGGACTTGACTGTGTGCA
>JASDQU010103589.1:279449-290641 GCA_032191745.1 Picea mariana | reverse complement strand
TCTAATCAATGGTTAAGTCCAAAAGTAATGTAAAATATTATGCAAAACAGATTAAACGTATAGTAATGAGAAGGGACGTTGTATACCTTTGGAATGATCAGCTAAAGTGATAGTATGAGCTCAAATATGGGTGATCAAGAGTATAATAGTGGCAAAAAGGTATAGGCAAAAAGGTGCATTGTGAGGTCCTAACATCTATTATCTCTTTACCCAGGATGCAAAGGAGATCATTTGAGCATACTGATACATATAAATTGTCACATAGATGCACATTGTAATGGTACGTGGCTATGTCTTATCATCTCGTAGATCCACTGTGTATTTTTCATGGCTACGATCAGTTCATATGATGGAGATATGGATACACATTATATCATTGGTGGCCATATCCTTAGTCAGTATCATCATGGATTCACAGTGTATTTATTAGAGGCCATACTTTGAATCATTTACAATCCGAGCATAGGTATGTATGCCTCATGAATATAATACATAATAACATTATTTGATGGTTATCTACAGCTTCTACCAGGTTCTCCAACTCCATACCCTTTCTTTGAAAAATCTACAAATTTTTTTGGCCATCATCTTTCATCTTCTGGCTTCACACTTTGGGGGGAAATTTGTTACACATAAAAATTCCTCACTTCAAAAATGTCACATTCTCATTGTCATAAGTTTCACACTTTTGTCACAAGTTCGACATTCTCTTCACGTAAGTGTTGCATCATGAATAATACCATGGAAACACTTCATATAATCTCTTAAACATGTTGGAATAATAAGCCCCATCCTTTTATAGTCGAAGCAAAGTGTTTTTCTATGAGAATTGGTCATCTAGAAAAAATTTAGAAGATCAACGCTCCCCTTCTCATATGCAGGGAGTGCTAATTCTCCTTTCTTATCTCATATGGAGAGTTGTAGTGCTCTATGTCCCATTCTAATGGAGCACCAAATTGGTTGAGAAAATCTTAGGCATAAATCCCCTTTTTCTCTAAGGACGTCTATGGATGATTCAAGTTGGTTTGGCTCAAATCTAACCCTTAGGCTACATATAAGGGAGATATGACAATTGATGGAGTCATATCCTCATATAATCGCAAATATAACCAAGGTGTTTGAGCCTCTCAAAGCCTATAAATGGAGGCATTCTCATGGTGAACAAGGGGGAAAATAATCAGCAAAAGAATTGTCATTCTGATCGTGGATCTTTCGGGCAAGGGGTTGGATGAAGAGGACTTGGAGAGGTTGTTGCAACACCATCCATGATTGTAAGTATATATTTAAGGTTATCATCAACATTACTTGGCCTATTCCCTTTAGTCTTTTGTATTATTGGATGTGCTTTCCAATCTTAATAGATGAATTTTATTAATTTAATCGTGTAGAGTAGGAGCTCCTTGTATTTTTGTTGTTCCTTTGCATTGTAGGTATCGAGTAGTTCTGAATAGTTTGGAGATCAAGATTGTATTGGGAAAAGAAGGGACAAATTACATCTCTTTCTATTTCTTAATTAGTTTAATCGAATTCAAAGGGATGTTAGTGTCCATTTGTATGTTTTATGTCTTTGTATTAGGGGTCTAGAATCCAAGGAAGAATTCACCTGTTTGCAGGGAAATTACTCCATAACAGTAGGATTTTCCATCACTAATTAGTCGGTATTAGTTGGCTCTTTGCATGAAGACTTCATCCCTTATATACATGTAGGGTATGCCAAACATTATTCCACATACATCAAGGGGTACTACATCCAATTCCACTTCATCAAAAAAATCAACACTTACAACAAATTTAATAATACATTGTTTCGTTGCGTTGATATTTTCATCCTTGTTTACCCAACTGAGTTGCTAGGCTATAGGATTACCATGAACCTCCAATCCAATATTATTGACTAGATATAGTGATATGATAGTATCCTATGAGTTAAAGTCAACTAGAGCATCTATATTGGTCTTCTTGACCTAGATCTTGATGTGGAAGAGTTTGGTCATCTCCTTGTCTTCTTAGTAAACATGGATACTTAGATTCACCTCCTTCTACATTGATGTGTAGACAATATCATCATCCTTTTTGAAGCTTCTTTCAACTTGATTGCTCGAATATATGGCTATAACATTCATTTTATTTTCATTCTTCTTGCATTTCTTTGATTTTGTTGGATTACTGAGAGTGGGGGTGAATCAATAATAGAGAAATTTAATCCTTTTTAACCATATAATGAAAGTATTATATCAATGTATCATTATCATCCAATAACTGAAAAGTAAATAAAAAATGAACAAATGAGAAATCATACACATACACAGTACACCAGTTTTTTTACGTGAAAAACCAAAGCGGGAGAAAACCACAGAAAAAGTTTTCTTAAATGTCTTTAAGAATTACATTAAGTGGAAGCACCAAATTCCTTTGTTTTCCAACTGCAACTGGAAGGAGGCTCCAACCCCCTAGTTTCTCAGGCTACAACCTGAGGGAAGCTTCAACTCCCCAATTATCTAGCTACAACTAGAAGGAGGCTATAACCCCCTATGTTCTACGGCTACAACCACCTATCTTGTACCCATCCAACAACCTTGAAATATAAGTAGAATGATGGAACCACTGTCACACTATCACTGTGAGATATACTATTGTAAACATGTACCAATCAACCTGTAACAATAAACTATGCCAACATGTACTATACATCAACCTTTACCATAAACAAATGCATCAACCATGCACCAAACTTGTACAAATAACTTGTCACAATAACCTGTCCAAACAACATGTAATCAACCTGTACCATAAACAAGTGCATCAACCATGCACCAACCTGTACCTCAACCTGTACCATCAATAAGTGCATCAACCATGCAAAAAATATGTATAAATCATGCATCAAATACACATAAAATACGACTCATCAATATGTACCAACATCATCAACTATACACCTCATGTATGTGCCAACTCATCAACTACTTGTCTCAACCATGTACCCAACATGTACCTCAACCAAAATACCTCATAAATTTCATCATCCAAATCTGATTTGTAACTTTTTAATAGAGCTGGTATTTACGATCACATACCTAGAAAATTTCCTGAACTTTCACAACAAGAGACTAGCATTTTCATCAAACTTTACTTTAGTCTCACATGACTAATTTTGGATTAGTCAACAACCCTAACTTGCAATAATCATAACTATGTACCTGTAATGAATAAAGATATGAAAATAGTACACAATGTTCTTCAGTGTATTTTATGCAATTCCTCTAGGGTTCACTACTTGTATCCTCTCAGAAAAGGAGTTATAGAAAAAATGGCATACCTTATTGAATTCTGACTTATTCTAGAGAGCGAAATTGTAGAGTGTGCCCCGCATGAAATATTTGTTGTATGGATCTGAAAATTTTAGACTGGATACTATAGACTATACTATAACCAATAAATTTGGGCTTACTAAATTTGGATATTTTTTTAAGAATTTATAGCATTTTTACATTAAACACCTATTTTAGACTAGTTTCAAGACTAGCCACAAACCTTATTTTCCATGGAGTGTAACTCCAAAAATACAATGACCCACAAGCTGAAATTTTTATCACATCTACTTGGATATGTTCCTTAAATGACCTCCCAATTTCAAGGTATTAATTATTCTAGAATAAATTTATTGCAACAATGGTGAGATGACTTGTAAATAACATACCCTAGAAAGCATCATCAAAAGAATTTATCCTCCCTTGAATTTCAGCCTTCTTTACTTCATCTTCCCTCTGAAATTCGGCTTTGATATCCTTTGTTTACCTCAGTCACTTGTATATATTCAATATGATCAAGTGTGATTAAAATGAGAGATCCTTGCCTCTTATTTATTTTTTCATGTAGCTTCCTCAAGGGGTTACCTTTTAATTGTCTTAACCCACTTTCCTTATTTTAGGGTTAACCCACTTCTAACCACTTGTCCACTTAGTAATTTCTCCATTAACTTTATTATTTAAATAATTTATTTTGTATCCACTTTGACCTATAGTACACTCATCACTTCACTTTATTATTTACCTTCTAAAATCTCTTAAACCACTTTCCTTATTTTAGGGCTAACCCACTTGTCCACTTCATAATTTCTCCATTAACTTTATTATTTAAATAATTTATTTTGTATCCACTTTGAATTATAGTACACTCATCACTTTACTTTATTATTTAAATAATTTATTATGTACAACCACTTTGACTACTTTGACCTTTTGGGGCTTCTAGATGACTCACAAGGGTTTTCCAACTTCACATGGCCATAACTCTCTAACCGTGAGGAGTTATGTGACGTTCCACATAACACCTGAAATGGAAGGACATGTACTATCCATAAAAAAATGTATTACCTTCAAATATATTAAAACTCATACCATTATACACCAAACAAACTTTATTCCATTACCCAAACCTTTTTGCTACCAGAATTCGCTACCAGACTTTATTCAAGGGTTGACATCAATGACAACCAACCCAATTAATCAACAATCTCCCCCTTTAGCATTGATGGAAACAATTTGATGCAATACTGAATTCATATCACTCATTCTCCCCTTGTGACCATCACTCCCCCTGGAACCATGGCTCTATTCTCTTTCTCCAAGCATTTACCTTTGCATATGATAAATCTCTCCTCCTTTGTCATAAATGGAAAACGTATCTTTCCATCCGGGGCTGCTCCCCCTGATTGAACTCTTCCTGAAACTGATATCCCAAACTAAATTTTCCTCTTTATGGTGCTTCCTCATGTAAATCTAAGACATACAAGATAAGCATTTAAAATAATTCATTTTGGAGTAGAAATTACTCTGAGTCTCTGGTGGAGATACTCTAAGGATTCTCATGGAAGAGGTTTTGTAAATATTTCTGCCACTTGTTCTTTTGTGTTCACATATTCAACTCTGATGTTCTTCTTTGCAACATGTTCATGTAGAAAGTGATACTTGATTGAAATGTGCTTCGTCTTGGAGTGAATCACCGCTCTTTGAGATATTGATAGTGCTTGTATTATCACAATAGATTGGAATGGGCTCATCATACTCAAACCACATATTTGTGAAATTTTGTTTCATCCATAGAACCCATGTACAACATCTTGATGCTGCAATATACTCTTCTTCAGTTGTAGATAAATATATTGATGATTGTTTCTTGCTTATCCATGATACTAAACACTCACCCAAGTAGAATGATGCTCCATTGGTGCTTCATCAGTCATTAATACAACCTACCCAATTTTCATATATGTAGGAAATAAGTGATATATCCTTTCCTTTTGGATACCATAATCCAAACTCTTATGTTCCTTTGAGATATCTGAAAATCCTCTTTACTGCTAAGACATGTGATTCATTTTGTGTTTCTTGAAATCATGCCACCTTTCTAACTACCTGCATTAGATCTGGTCTAGATGTTGTCACATATACTAAGCTACCAATCATTGACTTGTATTGCCTTTGGTCTGTAGACTTTGAATCATCATCTTTTCTCAACTTGCAATTGGTTTGCATAGGAATGGTAACTTTTTTGCAATCTTCCATTCCAAACCTCTTTAGTATTTCTTTGATATACTTAGTTCGAGAAATAAAAATTCCTCGATTGCAATGACGTATCTAAAGACCCAGAAAGAAGGATAGTTCTTCGAGTAATGAGATTTCAAATTCATTCTGCATATCCTTTGGAAATTTTTGTCTTAACCAGTCATCAATACTTCCAAAAATAATATCATCAACATAAACTTCAATTAATAAAATACCATCTTGAGTTAACTTGATGAAGAGGTTGTTGTTTGCACTTCCTTTTCTGAGCATTAATTTGTTTTGAATGTGAACTGTTGTATGCAGTGCATGTGTCCAAAAAATATTTTTCAATTTGGAATCCATTAGCATTGCTCGAGCCATTTCCTATGTAATTATCATCCATTATGATAATGTTCCTTTGTCTCTGAACCACTCTCTGAACCAATCTATGAATCGATTCTCTTGTCCATTGTCATATATATGTACAAACCTACTAAGTGTTCTTACAAATCGATCTTTGTCCATACTGTCCAAGTCTCTATTGCACAATTTTCCATAATGTTGACCCATTTATCACTATACTATCATGAGGTCTTCACTACTACAACTGATTAATTTATCAAACTGTAATAATGTTAACTGATTTCTCTGGATCTATCTACTCAAACTCTACTAGTTTCTCAAAGGATGGTTCTTTGGTCTGTCACGATTATCACATAGACTTCCCTTGTCTAATATTCATATTACCTGGGAGTCTCTAATCAGGATGGCTCATAACAATTCATGTTATGATGTGTATTCATCATCATCTTCATTGGTAGATTCATCATCTCTCTGAGCTTCTACTTCTTTCTTTCTATTTGTGGATTTATGTTTCACTACAATTCTTGAAAGTACAATCTCTTGAACATATTCCTTGTTCACTTGTTCTTCTTTTCTTTTAGATATTTTCCAAACCTTTTTGTATCTGACGTCTTTCTTTGTAGAATTTTCTTCATTTCATTTTATTGTCAATCTTGTGATCTTTGGGACCTAGTCTTTGTTCATCTATTCTTTGTGTTTTCTTATCCATACTTTCTTATATTTGATATCAGTTTTCTATTTCATGGAAGTATCGATCATGATTCTACAATCACTAGCTATGTGTCCATAGCTATGACATTTGTAACATTCAATGTTTCTTTGGGCCACATAGGCACTTCTTTCTTGAACATTTCTTTTATAATCCCTGCAATTTTCAACCTTATGTCCAAAACTAGTACAATAAAAACAATGACCATAAAATAAATTTGCATACCTAGGAGTGAATGATCTTCTTTGTGTTGTAGTCCTTCTGATTTTCTTCCATGACTGATCATGATCATGATTGAATCTTCTTTGTGGATTGAACATGGATGGTATTTTTGAAGATGTATATTCAATAGTTTTCTTAGATTCTAGTTGACCATAATTCCTTCCTTTGAGTAATTCTGCATAACTCTTTCTATTTTCTTCATTCTTCTTTTCTCGAAACCTAGAGTGCTTCTCTTCATTCTCTATAATTGATGTGGATGTTTTTCTCTCTTCAACATTCTTATTCAGCTTGATGATTTTACTTCTCAATGTGACAACTTCTTCTTCAAGCTTCTCAACCTCTTCTTATTTCTTCATTATCTGAGACTTCATGACTTCTTCTATTCTTTTTGTTTCTTCAAGTTGAATTTTTAATGTGATTATTTATTCTTCAAGTCCTTTCTTTTCTTGAACAAAATCTTCCTCAAGTTGGTTTAGATCGTTAATTCTTTCCTTAAGATTATCTGTCAATATCTTCTCTCTCATTTTTGCTTCTTCCTTTTGTGCTACTATGTTGGCTTCCAAATACTGGTTTTGATATTCAATATTTTTTTCGATCTTTCTAGCTTCTTCTAGTTGAGTTCTTAAGTTCTCAGTGACCTGTTGGGATTATTCAAAAATGTGAAAACTTTCCTTTTTGTTGACGGGAGAAATTGACCGTCCGTCAAATGGAAGAGTGGAACCGGTCCGGGGTTGTCTAATAATCCAAGCCGTTTGGGATGAACCACCCTGATGGGTTTAGCGGCTCCGTTAGCCGATCTAAGGTCTTAAGAAAACAAAAAAAAGAAAACTAATCTACAATAACTAATCTAACTAGAAATAAATAAAACAAACTAATAAACTAATCTAACTAAAACTAACTATTAAATAAACTAAACTAAAACTAATTATTAAAACAAACTAAACTAATCTAACTATTCTATATATACAATATACTAACTACTACTATACTAACTCTAACTAATTAACTATCTAACTACTAACATAAATAAACCTTATTCACAAAATGTACAATATCTACAATTTACAGATTTAAATAAAACCTGGAAAACTCACTTATATTCTGCCCTAAGACAAAGAAAGATGTTTTTGTTGATTGTATAATTTTATGAATAGAAATAAAATGAAAACTAACTAAACTAAATCACTAATCTAAACTACAAATATATCTAACTAAAATACTAATAGAATACTAAAGAAATTAACGAAAATAAATCACAAACTGACCTAGAGAAATGCTCCAGGTTTGCCCTGTGTATGATGATTGTGCTAGCTGATCGGAGGGAGGAAACCCACACCGAATTATCAAGGAGCTGCTCGTAAACGATAGCTGTGGTGCTATTCAAGTATGATTACAAGACAAACAAGACATAAAAATCACAACAATCATATGATTTATAAATCTCCACAGTTAGATAAACCCGTATGCAAAGACTTATACAAAATAATTCAATTGGTGAAGAAGAGAAATTTGTCATTCATTAACTGAATAGAGTAATTGTTGTATTTTTTAAGTATTGAAAGAAACCAGACATGGATCATATTAATTAAATCACATCATTCTGCAAAATACCATGATAGCTAAAGTAGTCTATAATCAATTGCTAATGACATGCATAAACTTGAAACAAAAGATTGATATTATGAAAGCGAAAGCTGTAGCAAAACATCGAATTCTGTCTCAGTTTGTATTAGGAATCCATAGCCTGGTTCTCCCACAAGTGAGGATGCTCTTTATTACAAAAAATAATAAGTATTTAAAGGTTTTCCACAGGGTAAAACCTCCCTGTGGAAGTTATCAAAATTGTTTACATAAAATCTGGGAAGATATCCCAAGCTTAACTAAACTAGGAACATACAATAAAACTAAACACACAAATATCCTCTAGACTGTCCAGCATATCCCATGCAATTCGAATTTACCTGAAAAGGGTAAAAAATGGACAAGTTAGAAGGGTCCTTTATTAATAAAATGATAAAGATCTAATTCTATAGACTAACTACAGAATCTTGCGATTCTGTAGCTGGTCTAAATAAGACACAGAATCAGCATTAAAATTGATTGAAAATCTTTTAAAGAATTAAATTCACTTAACCTCCAATATCTATTTGAAAACGAATCAATCAATTTGAAATTGTTACACCATTCGAAATCAAACAGGATCAAGATCAATCAAATGGTTATAGAGATATGCGTACTCTGTTTCTTTTGTTACCACAAAATCGAACGAACAGAATCATAATCAACAGTTGTGAAATCGTTTGATATCAATTTGAAATCAATATAATCAAAACAAATCGTAGGCAATTGTTATGCTGCCTTATCAACAGGAGATACGATCGCATCCAAACAAGATCTTTTTCAAATCATTATAATTGTATTGTCAGAGAAAATGATTCATGCCACGAGTGGATTAACTCAAACTGGTGCAAAAATCAACGCAAATAAAATCATAATAGGATCAATTAATTGGTAACAAAATTCGTAAGAATTATCCGATTGTTTGTTATTGCAAATTGGTCAAACAAGATTGATTGACTTTGATCAAAATCGTTCCATTCAAACGAATTATATCTGGATTTGATAGAGCTAACCTAGGTCGACCAATTCGTTTTGCAAATTTAAAATCAAACAGAGCAGCATTTATGATACGAATCGAACTCATGAAAATGATCATACTAACTGAAGATACACAACAATCTAATAAATCGAAAAACTAGAGTTTTAACATAGTTATTATGAATCAAAACCATTCCATGATTCAGGCACATTTTCATAGGCTTAAATGAGAGCATTGTTTTCATACAAAACATAGTCGTTCTTTCCAAATTGAAACCGAACAGAGTTGTATTCTTGTTTTTAGAAGATTACATGACACAACATATATTAAAAGATCGTAACAACCAAACTCATTGAAATCGTTTGTCAATCACAGTATACGAACCATAACAAAATCAAATCCAAACATGATCGTATTCTAAGTTTAGCATAAAAAACTTATTGTTCAGAGTAGATACAAAACAAATTCAATTGAAAGAAAAACGTCAATTTCGTTAACTCAATCAGACAAACGAACAAATCAAATCCAAACGAAGACGAATCAAATCCCATAAAAATCTATCAGTGGCTAAACTGGGAATGATCAAATCATGTATCCAAGATGAAATTTCATTTATTTTTAGCAAAGCGAAAATACAGGATGAACACATTATGACAGAGCCATTTTGAAATATAAACAGAGCTATTCGAAATATAAATAGAGCTATTCAAAGACCAAATTCAAATCAGTATATTAATCCTGGTCATTCACAAAACTAAAAGGATATCGAAAATCATACTTGTATGGCGATCAGATAGCTTGATCATGACAATTTGGAGTTGACAACGGCTATGGCCGATTCAACATTCTTGAAAATGATGGAGCCAGTTGTCTTCTACTTCCTATTAGTTGCTTGGAGCTGGTCTCTTTGACTGGTCAATACTGCAACTTGATTTTCCAATAACTGGATTTTCTATTGGAGTATGGGAACGTTGATGTAATATCATTCCAACCGTAAATCAAATTGGTCACAGGGCGACTGTGTGGGCTTCAAAAATGCAGGTGAGGGTTTGATTACATTTCCAAGGGTTTCGTTAGTCAGTTTGATCCCAGGGTAGCTAGGATTATTTCTTAGGCAAGGGGGAAGATTCGAAACGAAATCATAAGGCGGCTTGGTGCACAGACCCTGTGAGTAAGGGTATTCACTGGCTAGGAAACGTTCTATGTCAGAGTCTGAATCCTCACTAAGGACTATGGGCTTTGACTCAGCAGAGGGTTTAGGTTTATTCCTAGCCATTCTCGAAATAAGTCGAGCTTTCTTTTTACCCTTAGCAATAACAGTAGGGTTTACCTTGGCCCTTTTTCTCGCAGGCTTTTTTATAGCCTCGGCCTTCTCTGCTACAACGTCTGGTAAGTCAATGTCAGGGTCGATCGAGGGTTTAGGAGAGGGAAGTAGGACATGGAAGGGCACGGGTGGCTAGACATTGGTTTCATTAACCACAGGCTTGTCAACCTGGACAGGGTCTGTGTCATCAAAACCATTTCAAGCGATGAAAGCTCTCCAGCTATCACCATGTAAACTCAAGTGATAAATAATGATAAGTTTAATTAGTCCATGGTGGAACAAGCTACTGTCGGCCTTCCCCCTTTTAAACCTTTTAGACATTTTATATAGGCTACGCTGAAAGTAAAAGGGCATATTCAACGAGTGATCTGAAAATAGAAGGCTGACTTGTTATTCTATGCAAGCACCCTCTACCTCATAAAATAAATC
>JASDQU010103589.1:233317-250496 GCA_032191745.1 Picea mariana | reverse complement strand
GGCATAAGAAACAGATCCCTTCGTCCGAAATGTGACCCTGTACCTACATCAAGAACCCGCTGGAGAAAAATACGAAGGCTATCAGATGACCGAAGGAGGTCTACTCACCTATAGAGATAGACTATACATTCCCAATTGTGACGACTTGAAAAGGTTCATCATGGATGAACTACATAAAAGACCCTACACTGGTCACCCAGGATACCAGAAAATGATTACTGCCACCCGGAAGAAATTTTATTGGCCGGGATTGAAGAAGGACACAGCCAAATATTTGGCACAATGCATAGAATGCCAACAGGTTAAAGCAGAGCATCGACACCCAGCAGGACTATTACACCCTTTACCCATCCTGGAATGGAAATGGGAAACCATCTCCATAGATTTTATCACTGGATTACCAACTTCAACCAAACAGAATGATGCCATTATGGTAGTGGTGGATAAACTGAACAAGTCTGCTCATTTCATTCCCATCAAATCAACCTGTAAGGCGATAAATATCGCCCAGATATTCATGAAAGAGGTATTCAGACTGCATGGTATGCCGAAAGAGATAATATCTGACAGAGACACAAAATTCACTTCCAAATTCTGGAAATCACTGATGACGGGTTTAGAGACCAAATTGTTGTTTAGTATCGCCTATCACCCTCAAACCGATGGACAGACAGAAAGAGTGAATTAGATATTAGAGGATATGTTAAGGATGCATGTGATGCATCAACCCAGGAAATGGGAAGACTACCTGCCATTGGTATAATTCGCCTACAACAACGGCTATCAAGCGTCCTTGAAGATGAGTCCATTCGAGGTCCTCTATGGTAGATAGTGTAATACCCCAGTCAGCTAGAGTAATCCTGTAAATAGGATTTCTATTGGACCCAATTTGTTGAAAAAAATGGAACAGCAAGTGACTCAGATAAAACAAAATCTGAAGGCCACTCAGAGCCGACAGAAAAGTTATGCTGATCAAAGGAGAACTCCAAGAGAGTTCAAAATGGGAGACCATGTATATCTCAGAATTAAGCCTAGAAGGAGTTCCCTAAAAATGGGAGCTTGTGCCAAACTGGCACCCCGGTATTGTGGATCCTTTGAAGTTCTAGATAGAGTGGGACCTGTAGCCTATCGGCTAGCACTTCCTCCCATAGTAAAAGCACATAATGTTTTTCATGTTTTATTATTAAAGAAATATGTACATGATGCTAATCATATAATTGATTGGTCTGTGATCCAGGTGGAACCGGAGGGAGAATTTATACTAGAACCCCAATGCATACTGGACAGAAAGGAAACCCTGCTCCAGAACAAAACCATTGCACAGGTCAAGGTGCAGTGGAAACATTTTGGCCCAGATGAGGCTACATGGGAGATGGAAGATGCCATGAAACTGGCATATCCAATTTTGTTTACTTCTGTACATGCAATTCATGCTAGTAGACAAGAACATCGAGGACGATGTTCCTTTTCAAGGGGGAGGGAATTGTAACACCCTGTTTCCCCCCAACTTGTAAATATAACTGGACTAGCCAAGAACTATGGCAAACTCATAAATGTGAATATGTGATGTAAATGGACCTTGAGGAAGAGGTCAATAAATGTGTATAACATTCTAAATTTATTACAGCACTGCTGATGAGGGGATGTGCAGAAAAAGAGACCATGATGGCGGTGGAAGGCACCTGAAAAGGTGGCGTTAACTTCCACCGAGAAGTAAATACCGTATTTGGACTCCACTAGCCCGGAGAACCAAAAGAGGCTCGCTGGCCCTGAAATTCAATGCCTCGTAGGCTGGTAGGCGGATGGCTTGATGAGGGATGGGATGGTGAACCGCCCATCCGTAGAGCCGTCAGGCCTGATCGGCGCGAGGGTAATCGTGCCACATGCAACCTCGCGAGAGGATAAGGCATATGGTAGAATCGATTAGGAGGGAAGACGCGAGGGGAACTATGGCATTACGCAGAGTGAGTGATAGCAGAGAGGACGGATTGCAACCTTCACTCCTGGTCACTGGCAGACAGAGAGACGCAGTCTCAGAGCATCGTGGTCTCAGCTTGGGGGTGGCTAGTGGTAAATCCGTTGGGAGTCGCTGAGCCTATGGTTGGGTGGAAATGAGCACCCCTATTAGCAGTTGCACCCATTTCTGAAGTCACTTTTGATAAGTGTTTTGTTTACATATCGCCTCATATATGTATATGCTCATAGAACTGCAAAAATTATAAATGATTTCTGTGTAAGAATGTTTGTGCAGTGTTTGATAAGAATGAATAGATATATGCTCATAACAGAGGAACCCACGCAAGACGTACATGGATAAAGCAATTTTATTTATGCCTAGATTGAGCTAAGTTAGGCCCCCAGCCCGTTCTCGTAAAGTTGTTTTCCCTTACCCGTCTCTAGGGATGTCATGTATAGATCTCTTCACAGAGATTTCCTCCTTAGAAAGGTTCACCAAGAACCCAGAAAAAGGACTTGAATGGGCAAGTCTTAATAACCCGGTACGAGGAGGAATGACCCTCTTAAGGTTTCAAGGTAACAGCATAGGGATGAGTAACAAATCGACAGATGAGATCCTGTCTGAAGACCCATGGTCATTCACGACCATCAGACTGATGGGAGTAGTAAGAGCGTTATACCTCTTGCTTCTTTTTCCCCTATCTTCGTGAATAGCGAGGAAATCTGGATCGTAGGTTCCCCAAGGTCCATGAGAACATTTGGATCGCTAATCTTTCCACATCCACGAAGTATTGGAAGAGTGCGCGTGGTGGGATAGATCTGAATCCGTCAGATCTTGAGCAGATACCCGTCAGCCGTTAGATAGGGTTAAGATGCCCGGAGCTTAGTCTCTGGAGTATGCGCAGAAGAACAGATCTGGGTTGTCAAATCTGGGAAGTTTACCCGACAGACGTCAGATTGAATAGGAGTGGCACGAGGTTTAGCCATCGGGATATCGACACTCGGGAAATCAGGATTCTCGAGGTCATGAGAACTGAGACACCACAAGTCTCGAAATCACGACGGGGATCTGGACCGTCCGTTGGCAGAGGACACGTGGTGGAGATCAAGCGCCATTGACGTTTGGTGCATCGAAAAATCGACATTTCCATGGAAAAGAGATCGGGGAAGTCCCAAGTAAAAACCCCGACATAATCCGAGCCGTCCATTCAGAGGGACAGGTGTCAAAAATGTGATGAGAGTCAGAGAATCGGGAAATTGGCATTCCTGAGGTCAAAGGAATCGGGACATCAAAAGTCTTGAAACCTCGAGAGTTAATCGGGACCGTCCATCTGGAAGGGACGCGTGGAGGAGGTCGGTGCCATCGGAGGAAGGTCCAATAGGAGGCCGTCCATCAGCATATCGGGGATTCTGTGGATGCAGAAACTTTGCATTTCAAAACCGCGAACCCCAAAACCCCGATAAGGAGGAAAGGGCCATAGTGGAGGCCTGCTGTCAGCACGACGGGGGATCGGGATTCGAGGAATCAAGAACCTCGTGGGTGTATGCATCTTGGCAACGTAAACCCCAAAGCCCCGAAAAGAGGGTTGACTGAGGTCATATGGTAGCGCTCTTATGAATTCTGGTCATATGGGCCAGGAGCCAAGGTAGAAGGGGCACGGCTTGGTGAAGTTGTGCATCGGGAAATCAGGGATTCTGTTGACAAGTGGTTAGGTGCATTTCGATACGCGAAACCCCAATCCCCAATAAGAGATAAGTCCGTAGTCACAGGCTAACGGTCATATGGTTCAAGGCCTATGGTCAAGAGGGCTAAGGACAGAAGAGATTCTTTCGGAGGATCTCAGGGTCTGTCAGGACCGTTAGATGTGGAAAATAAGACGTTAACTTAAGCCAGGACATGAACATGCTTTAGGATAAGTGATGAATAGATCTGGACGGCCAGAGTCCACCCATCCAGATCTACGACTGAGGTTCCATTCCGGAGCCCCCTTTCCATTCTACCTTTAATGGGGGGGGGGGTCCGGAATTGGACGCGCAACTCTCGAACGGTTGAGATTTACTCATCGTGATCAATGGTTTCCAGTTGGATTCCGGACCCCCCTTGCCATTCTGCCTTTAATAAAGGGGGGGGGTCCGGAATAGTGTGGTGTGTGAAGTGGGGCCCCTCCTATCATGACAACCACTGTGTCGTGTTTCCCTCTCGCCACCTATATTACACCCAAACGTGCAACGGGGCTTGTTCCCATTGGCGGTTCTCTACCCCCGTTGAGTTTTATTCCTATTGGCCATTCGTTGACCCCGTGGGAATTCATCCCTATGGGACGCACGTTAGCCCTGGCGGGCTTTGGTAGTTGCAGAGTCTAAATGTTTGGACATTACTACAGCGCTGGAGCGTGAAATACAAATAGGCACCACGTTCAAACTGAACCGCGATCATGACCTGCGATCACCTGAGAATGGGGAAGAAAAGAGAAAGAGCCAGTTTACGTTAGATCTCCATGGTCATTTAGGAGCTCAAGTCCGATAGAGGACCGGAAAAAATTGATTAGGTAGTGAGTATGTTACATCTGAGCTTCATGCTACACCCACAGTAAGTCACTCTGGGTTCACCAAAGCCTATGACAGGGTCAAACGTTCCTTTTTCTAGGATGGCATGTAACAAGACATTCATAATTTTGTAGTTGAATGTGATGTGTGCCAATGCAACAAGGGAGAAACAGTGAAATCATTGGGCACACTACAACCGCTCCCGATTCCACCTTCTATTTGGAAGGATATCTCTATGGATTTTATTAAAGACTTACCCAAATTGGGAAATAAATCCGTCATCATGGTGGTTGTTGATCTCCTTTCCAAGTATGCTCATTTTTGTGCCCTTCAACACCCATTTACAACATCCACGGTGGCTCAAATCTTCATGGATCAGGTCTTCAAACTTCATGGCATGCCGCACTCTATTGTTTATGATCGAGACCCAACTTTCACAAGCAAATTTTGGCAAGAATTGTTCAAGACACAAGGCACAGAATTGCATCTCAGCACAGCTTATCATCCCCAGACTGATGGCCAAACGGAAGTTGTCAACAAGTGTTTGGAAACATATTTGAGGTGTTTTGCCTCGGAAAAGAAAAATCAGTGGGTTCAATGGTTACCCCTAGCTGAATGGTGGTACAACACTTCATACCATACAGCTACACGCATGACTCCTTTTGAAGTGGTATATGGACAGAAGCCACCTTTAGTTCTCTCATACTTATCAAGTGCCTCGAAGGTCCAGGTGATTGACCTAACACTTACAACTCGAGAGGCTATTCTCCATACCCTCAAAGAGAATTTGGTCATGGCACAAAATCGCATGAAGCAACAAGCAGATCACGGTTTCTTTGAACATCAATTTGCAGAAAGGGATTAGGTGTTTCTTCAACTGCAACCTTACAAGAAAACTTCCCTCAAGGCCGAGCATTGTCAGAAGCTAGCGCCCAAATTTTATGGTCCTTATACCATGCTCAAGCGTGTGGGACAAGTTGCCTATCAGTTATCTTTTCCCAACCATTCGAAGCTACATCCTGTTTTTCATGTTTCATGCTTAAAGAAGGTGATTGGAGCTAAGTGCCAAATTCAAACCAACCTTCCAAAGTTACCTGAAAAAGGATCCATTTGGCTACAACCAGAAGCAGTTGTGGACCAGCGTGAGTGTCGCCTATGTCAGAGAACCATCAAGGAAGTGCTAGTCCAGTGGAAAGATACAAGTCCAACAAACGCCACTTGGGAACCAGCTACCATTCTGCAGCAATTTCCTCATATCAAGCCTTGAGGACAAGGTTGTTTTTAAGGGGGTGGACATGTTAGGGTCCTAACCCGCACATAGGTAGAACAATATATTTGGATGTAATAAAGTTCAATATTAATAAGGCCTTTCAATAAAATAGAATAAGGCAGATGTAAGAAGACCTAATAGAAGCTTCCGCTTCTAGAAGGATCTTCCTCTAGATGCTTCTTTTTAGTATAAATAGAAGTCGAGGGTATGAGAACCCTAGCTTGGATATTATTGTACTAGAGCTCTTCTCAACTGGAGGTTACCCCCTCGAAGAGGCCCGTGAACATTGCTTTCAGATTCAAAGTGTTATTTATGTTGTTATTCTTATATCATTTCAGTGTTATTGTGGTGAATGTTCTGGTTATATTATTGTTATTCTGCCATTACTAGCATTTTATTTTTGTTTTGCATACATTTTATATCTGGTATATTACAGATGTCTCACTAGTCCAATGGTTCATTGATAAATCATGCTATGAGAATTGTGAGTCACCACCTAGGGTCTTTAAGTTATGAAATCACCTGGGGAGCCTAGGCCACACCAACCCTTAGCATGTTGGATTTTAGGTGTCTCTTCTAGAGTAGTTGAGTTTTGAACCTCGATTACCTTATGGGATGAGGCCCATCAAAACCAATCACACTAACAACATTTGACTTTGGATTTTTCTTTTTTCTTTTTTTCTATACTTTGATGATTTTATTGTTTAGAAAAAATATTTAGACCGATAAATAATCAAATATTAAAATTTAAAATATTTTTTCCAAGAATATGATTTATGTTATATATTAAAATTAATTTTATTTTTTTCCAAGAATATGATTTATGTTATATATTAAAATTTAAAATATTTTTTTGAATAATTTGACTCACATTTTTAAATTAAATGTTTATAAAAATTGTAAAAAAGGGATATATCCTTATTTTCCCAAACCAGGATGCAATTATCATTAACTTTAAAGTTATTGGATGCAATTATCATTAACTTTAAAGTTATTGGATGCAATCATCATTAACTTTAAAGTTATGTTGGGAGTTGTTTTCTCAAACAATGATGCAATTATCATTAACCTTAAAGTTATGTTGGGAGTTGTTGGATGCAATTATCATTAACTTTAAAGTTATGTTGGGAGTTGTGATTTGTAGGGTTTTTCTGAAGTTGGACATGGAAAAGAATCATTTTAAGACCATAATATTTTCTTAGGTTCATATCATTTAAGATAAAAACATGAACCTTATAAATCTCCAATTAGGGTGATGATTTCCCAAAGAATATCAAAACTTAAAGTATTTGGGTAAGTATTATTACAAATAAGATATAATATATAGTTGAGGCTAGATCAATCCATATAATAATGCACTAGAGGAAGTGATGAGCACTAGAGGATGTGAAGGATGTGTTCTTGATACATATCAAAACTAAAATTCACATGCACTCAAACTAGGATTGTACCAAGGAAATACATAAGAAATATATAAAATTCACATGCATTCAAACTAGGATTGTACCCACCCGGATAGGGTGCCACCTGGCAAGAGTTGGAGGACAGATGGAACAGGGAAGTTGAGGGAGTTATTAACCCCGACCACCAACCCCTGCCCATTAATTCCTCCATGGATCACACCATGAGAGGAGTTATGCTAGTGCGCCTCGCTAGGAAATTGGGTGAGCGAAGAAGCCAGGCAGGGCATACCAGAAGGACACAATAGTCAATTCATGCTTCAATGAGAGATGTAGAGGTAATTTTAGGATTCTATGGTGTTAAGAGGGGAAAACGGGCTCATTCCATTCCATTCCCTCCCTGATGCACTCTCCCTGCTACACTCCTTGACTCTCACGCAAACTACCGCACCATTGTTCTCTGCAACGTCTTCTTGTGAACCAGGGGCATCCTCTCCACTTCCCTCCATTCCATTCTCCATCTCAAATCCTCTATTTTCCTCCATCACTCCCTACTTCTTCCCCCATCCTTCATTCCTTTCTTCCTCCACCTCCTCATCCCCCCCACCATGCCTCGGGAACACGAAAATCCAAAGAGGGGTGCTTGCAACAACGACAACCTCTCTTGGGCTAATCGGCTTACCCCCTCTCAAAGAGCGCTCATTGCCCACTTTTCCAGCCTTCGTTACTCCTCTGAGAGGACGCAGTCGACTCCTCTCCAGTTCTATGGAGCCAACCTGGTCAAATTGGAGGCGACCTCCTCCACTGCTCATTATCCCCCATCTCCACCACTGCTTCATAGTTCGAGTGAAGTTAAAGAGGAGGCGCCACCCTTGAGCATGCGTCTTACTCCAGACACCAACTTATTTCCCCCTCCCCATCGTTAAGCCACGTGACCCCTACTATGGTGATGGTAGCTGCAAGGTGGAGGAGGAGATTCCTCCAAGCTGGCAGCTGGAGAACAACGGAGGAATGGGAAAGGATTTCACCATAGAAGCAAACAACGAGGCTGGCAAGGAGGAGGATCAGCCACATCATTTTTCCAACCGTCTCATAGAGGAGCACCTTCAACTCTTCTTTGAGATCAGGCAAAAGAAGGATGACTAGGTGCATTCACAGAGTGTCCTCAGCCAACGAGTGGATATCCTATTCGATGCGCTCAAGGATGCTCATGTGCATGCCAGATCCCTAACTTAAAGTCAGTGGTTCACCCCAGCCTACACTATACATGGACAACCAAGCCCAGCTATGAATTGATGCCCCCAAGTTTCAATTTTTTTGTCTATTCAGTTGCAGAGTCGGTGGTCTAATATACCACGACACCAAGATAGATTTATTAGCAATTTTTTCTTATAATGTCTGTGTATTTTTTGTCACGACGACTTCGTTTATAGCCATCCTAGCAGAATTAGCGGAAGATTGCAGAGCATAGTTTGCATAATTTTGATTTCATAGACACACTGTATTTTTTTGTGTAAGCATTTTAGTTCCATCAAGTCTAGAGCTCAGAAGAACATGTCAATATCTGAATAGTTTGTAGCCACTTGTTCCGGTTTCCCTCTTATGGTGGAACAGGTGGCTAACATGTGTCATTGTATAGCATATAGACGTTATTAATACAAGGTTTTAAACTTTTATTTACAAAAAAAACTAGGATTGTACCAAGGAAATACATAAGAAATATATAAGGATTTTTTAAGGAGCATTTTTACAATTAATTTATTTGTTTGTTTTCAATATTAATATATGGGTATTAATATTTAGGATTTTTTTACGGTTATGTTGCATTAATCGGCATTCTGGCCAGCCAAAATCTGGAAGTTACAAATCCGAAGAAGGTTGGTGACCTCTGACAGTGCTGCCAACCTTCTTGTGAATGTCTTGGGAGACCAATCCCCTCTGCTCCTTGAGCTAATTCAAGGATATGACAAAGAGTGCGTATATGAGTAAATTCTCACAAACTGTGAGCATAGCAAAAGACAATAGCAAAGCATTATTCCAAGGGGGCTGAAATTTTCCCCTTAATGTAGGGGTCCAGCTTTTTCTGAGACCCTAAAGAAATGTTGGAGGCCGCCTCCTTTTCTCTTCGTGATTTGTTGGTCTTTCGCCCTCGGGTAAGGGGCGGAGACGGGACTGAATTGTCTTCAGGTTCAGAAGTTCCCCCAGAGCCGCTAGAGCGGGCTGTAACCCGACCTTCTTGAGCTTCCGGATCTGGAGCCCGAATCTTTCTCGCTGCTACAGATTTTAGGGGGGGAGGATTCCGGAAGGCTTTCGTCTGCCGGAGGATCTTCCTTGACTGTTGTTTCTTGTGGTTCTGGGGCTTCATCTTCCTTTAGCGCATCAAAACTGTTTTTATTTTCTAGAGTTGCCTCTGTTGAATGAGTGGCCTTCGGGGCTTGGGCTAGTGGTTCCTTTCGCTTTGGCTGCCTTTGTCGGTTTGCTACAGGCTGAAAAGCGTATTCTTTGACTGGTCCCAGTTCCTCAGCGGCTTTGGGGCAGTTTCTTGCGAAGTGGCCGTAAGCATGGCACCGGAGGCACTTGAAAGGAATCTGCTCGTAGTCCATCTTTTGGATATGGCTCCATTCCCCCAGGGAGAGCTTAATGGCTTCCGGAAGACCTTTCTCGAGGTTAACCTCAACACAAATGCGGGCGCAGGTAAACTGGTCCCCTTTCGGCTCCGCTTTGTCCAGGAAACGCCCAAGATTATTTCCGATGTCCTCCAGAGAGTCTGTCCCCCAGAGATGCAAGGGTAGGTGGGGCAGTCTAACCCATACAGGGGCTGCGGTGATCTCGGCTTTGGGATTGAAGTCAAGAGTCCAGGGGGCTAAGAACAGTCCTCTCGACCCCATGAAATAGGGNAACAGAGAAACGTTTCCCTTTATCAGTGGTTTCCATCGGTCATTCGTCCATGCCTCCACCGCTTTGGGGCTAGGCCATAACCCCGTAAACTTTCTGATGAGGGACTTTTCTGCTAGAAGGAGGGCAAGAGAGCAAGGTTGCTCTGGAGATAGCTCCAGAGAAGGGATCTCCTCCATCTTCTTAACAAACTTGGACAAGAGAGAAGGCTTGGATTTGGGGCCTGCCGAACGAACTAACTCCTTGAATGCTTCCAAAGGGTCTTTTCCCTTCTCGGCATTTTGATCTGGGGCCATCGTAGCCGACCTCCTGCAAACAAGATCAAATCGCAGTGGTGAGCCAAGACCACTGTACCCACCCGCATGCAAAAACGTAGGCGGTCTCAGGCCTCGCAGGGACCCTCTGAAGGTGCCGATCCCGCCTATTTTAGGATTTTTTATTTTTATAAATGATAAAAATGTTAATTAAATTTAGTATTGTTTAATTAATTTATTTGGTCATCAATATTATTAATATTTAAGATTTTTTTTATTTTTATAGATTATTAAAATGTTAATTAAATTTAATATTTCTTTTTAATAAATTACTTATTTTATAATAATTTTTATTTTATTACTATTTTATTTATGATTATAAAATTATTAATAATATATAAAATTAAGAAAAATATATAGTAAAATCGTATTAAATTACTTATTTTATAATAATTTTTATTTTATTACTATTTTATTTATGATTATAAAATTAATAATAATATATAAAATTAGGAAGAATATATAGTAAAATCGTATTTCTATCTATATAGGATAAAATATTTCTCTTTAATAAATTACTTATTTTATAATAATTTTTATTTTATTTATGATTATAAAATTAATAATAATATATAAAATTAAGAAGAATATATGGTAAAATTGTATAAATAGGATAATTTAACATAATTTTAGGTTTTCCTTCTCATTCATTTATAATGAAAAAATATTAAATAATAATTTTAGGTTTTACTTCTCATTCATAATAAAAAAATATTAAGTAATATGTTTAAGGAAAAGATTAAATTCTTATATTTTTATAATAAAGAATGAAAGATTTTTATAAAGACATTACATATAGTTTTTACTTGAAAATATACATGGTGAAAGTGATCAAATAAATTTATTTTTATACATATAATATATAAATTTACTTTCGCATATGTGAAATACAATGATAAAATAAATTTATAATTTTAGTTTTTTCTTCTTATTTATCCATTAAAAAAAATATTAAATAATATTTAAAAAAAAAAAATTCTTATAAAAAAATATTATATAATGTTTAAAAAAAAAATTCTTATATATTTATAATAAAGAATAAATAATAAAATATTTTTATAAAGACTATATATATATATATAAAATAAAGAATAAATAATAAAATATTTTTATAAAAACATTACATATAGTTTTTATTTGAAAATATACATGATAAAATAAATTTATTTTTATACATATAATACATAAATTTACTTTCACATATATCATATATAATGATGATAAAATAATTTTATATATATTAAAATTTGGTTTTAAATTTATATAGATTAAAATTTGGTTTCATGATTATTGTATATATATTATTTTCTAGTTTAGTATTAATTTATTATGATATAAATTGGTATTAGAGTTTCAAAAATAGATTTTAATTTTTGGAGGTTTAGTTTGTTACATAAAAATAAATATTTCTTTTCATATTTGGCTTCATAAGAAAGATTCTTTCAATCAATACATATGGATAATGATTTTAAATTTTAATAGCAAAAATATGTATATAGAAATATGATATTTCATGTCTATTAATTCTACCTTTTATGAAAAAATCCATTTTAGATAAAATTTGTTCCTACAAAAGATTAGAACAAGATATTTACAGTCTCATAAATGAAGGTAGCATCCTATTGCTAGGAGACTTTAATGCGAGAACTCTAACTAATCAAGCTATTCTTTTAAACAACAGTTCCAACACTAATCCTATGTGGCTAGAGGAGGACCTTATTTTAGCTAACATATACAAAAGAAACTATGAAGATCTGACTTAGAAATGAAGGTAGTATCCTCTTGCTAGGAGACTTTAATGCTAGAACTCTAACTAATCAAGCTATCATTTTAAGCAACAACTCCAACCCTAATCCTTTTTGGCTAGAGGAGGACCTTATTTTAGCTAACATGTACAAACGAAACTGTGAAGACCTGACTAAGAATTTGTTTGGTACCGAGCTAATCAAGCTTTGCAGTTCTCAATATCTAATAATTTGCAATGGTCTAATGAAATGGAAAAAACCTAGTCAAATGATTTGCATCCATGGGTTGGGTAACAATGTCATGGATTATGTGATATCAAATATCCTCGTATACAACCACATAGTAAATTTTGACCTTTTAAACAACCATGATCCTAAATTTGATCATAGACCTTTAACCCTAATTCTAAAATTTGGCATGCAAAAAATCCCTATCGAAGAGAACTCTTATAACCAAAAGCGCTTCTTTTTCAGATAAATAAAAATGATCTTTTGTTAAAGGACTTAAATAATGAATTGAAATTCCTTTCATATAAGATAAATTTTGAAAACCTCTATCATAATTTTATGGCAACCCTCTTTACTTCCATTAACAAATTCTTTATTGAGGTGTTGTGTAAAAAGAAAAACATAATAGATAACCTTTAGTATGATAATGAGTGTAAAATTTCCATAAAACCCATTAGGGATGCTCATAATGAGTCCTTAAAATACAATAAGATAAATAGACACAAAGACCTAAATAAAAGAAAAAAAAAAGGGGGAACTACTTAAATAGAAAGTAGTTTCACCTATCTAAGCTAGATCCTAAGAAATTATGGAGGACAATTCTAACTCATAAAACTAAAGAAAATAACATGATTCCCCTAAATGCATGGAATTCCTACCTTAAACATTTTTATGAATCCCCTAATGTTTTGGACAACATTCAAACATTTCTACAAAGGATGAAGTTTTTTCTATAGAAGACATAAATTTGGGGGTTAAGCGACTTGCAAAAGGGAAAGATAAGGACATCAAAGGCTACCAAGATAAAATATTAAAAAATAGAGGGTGTGTCCTCATCCCTCACATACACAAACTCTTCATTTTAGCAGTCAAACAAGACTTCCCTAAAGCCTGGACTCAAAGTCTCGTTGTACCAATTTTTAAAAGTGGTAATATAATCAACCCCTCTAATTATAGGACCGTTATGATTATTCCCATTTTAGCCAAGCTATATAGACATATTTTGGAAAATAAGATCAACTTGTTGATAGAAAACAACGGATAAAGAACTAAAGGCCACGTTGGATTTAAAGAATATCATTCAAGTATAGACCACTTTGTTACATTTATGATAATTATAGAGGAGCTCCACAATAATAAAAGCAATCTCCTTCGTTGTTTCATTGACTTTAGAAAATCTGTTGACATATTCCCCAAGAATAACCTTTGGAATAGGTTAGAAGAGCCAAAATTTCCTTTCTAATTGAGAGTTGTTGTGGTAATTTTGTATGAGAAAATTATTTTCAAGTTTAGGAACACCAAGAGTTGGTTAGAAGAAATTAATTGTATTATAGGAGTTAAGTAAGGTTGTCCACTATCCCCTATCCTTTTTGGCATATACATTGATAAGTTAGAAAAAAAAATTCAAGTTGTAGGTTGTTTCATCATGATACTCTCTCGTATAGTCATCATCCTTCTTATTTACATTGATGATATTGTTCTTATTGCGAGGAATCCCTATGGCCTCAGTCAACAACTAAGAATCCATAAGGACCTCTACTCTAGTATGGGTATGACTGTGAGCACTAACAAAATGAAAGGTATGATAATTAAATCCAAAAGGTCACCTACAATATTTTTGTATACGACGACAATAGTTTGGAGGAAGTGCCTTCATACAAATATCTTGAAATTTATATTCATCAAAATCTCAACTACAATTATATAGTGTTGCAAAAAGGATAAATGGAGGGTGGAAAGCTTATTATGGGCTTGAAAACAATTGTAAATTAACAGACCTTTGGTTGTGGGATAAGAAAAAAGTCCTCTTTGAGACTCCCATCACTCTTGTTATCTTACATGGATGTGAAATTTGGGGATGCAATATCTCTAGAGAATCCTAGACAAAGATAAATAAGATCCAAAATAATTTTGTAATTTATATCTTAAAATTAAAGAAAATACACCCTATCCTATCTAATCTGATCCTCCACATAGAAGTGAGTTTTTTCCCCATTGAGAGCATGATTATGATTATGTACTTATTGGACAAGAACAATATAAAGAACATGGACAACTAGAGGCTCCCTCAAATTACTTCAAACTCCTTCCAAAACCACTAGTGACTCAAGTGGGGATGGCACAAGGATGCCAAGTCCTAGCTAAAGCTAAGGGGAGAAGTCATTCTAGAGAATATCAATAATATTAAAAATAGAATTACAACTAATTTTAAGGAGAATCTATGGTGCTATAACAAATTAGAGGATAAAATAAAATTAAGTTACTATAAGGAGGTGGTTAACCCTAGTCTAGGAGATCAAAAGTATCTCTCTATTTTGATTAGCCTAAAGAAGAAAATCAACATTACTTAAATAAGAACAAACTCTCACGAGCTCCATAGTGAAATTGGGCATCGCAAAATTCACAAAACACCATGGGATGAAAGAATCTATCATCTTTGTGACACTCAGAGGGTTGAAGATGAAAAACATATATATGTTATGCATATAACTAAATTAGATCTAAAATTTCAAAATATATGTTACAATACCGACATTTTTAACCTTCTAAATCATCAAAACTATGGTGATGTCAAAATGTTTTGCTTAATGCTTTTCTAACACAAAAATAACTTTTTAAAGAAATCCAAATAATCTCTTACTTTTCTCAAAAATCTCATAAACAAATTCTAATCTATAATAATAATAATAATAATTTACATACTTATTATACTTTTAATATCTTTATAAATAATTATTATATTTTTTTATTTTTATAAATCATTAATTAACTTTAAAATATTAAACTCATATTTTATCATCTCAACTCATAACTAACCAATGTTGCACTATAAATGAAACAAACTAATGGTAGGGTGAATATAGCATCTTAACTTCCACGATTGTTCGCTAGATCCTACGCTCCGTAACCTAACATGCTCTTCAACACAAGAGTGGTGTTGGGCTTCCGAAGTCTTATGGAATCTTGCTTAGCAAGTACCATTAAGTTTATAATGGTAGGTTCATATACATTACCCTTGGTCTCAATAAACTATCTTGATGAAACATTTAGGTTTTTTTAAACACAAACACCATTCCCTTTAAATGGATTCTTTTTATCTAATAGTTGGTATAGAAGCATGGCACACAGAACTCAAACAAATTAAACATAAATACCCTTAATGGATTCTTTTTATTTAACACACCATTCCCTTTAAATGGATTCTTTTTATCTGATAGTTGGTATAGAAGCATGCCACACATAAACAAATTAAACATAAATACCCCTTAGCCTATAAGTAAAATATCTTACCTTTACTTTTAATAGTTGGTATAGAAGCATGAAATTCTCAGCATGTAACACAAAGAATTCAAACAAATTAAACATAAATAGAGTGAAGCTATGTTTTTATGTTGTTTTTTGCATCCACTCTGGTTTGTATGTGTGTTTATTTTTATATTATTTGTCCATCCAATAATGTTTGTATGTGTGTTTATTTTTATATTATTTTTTTATTTCAAAAACATTAAATAACTTAAGTATATAGATTATTGTAGATTGGAAATTTTATTATTATTCAAAAAAAAATTAAATTTTTTTTTTCAATTTAAAATAGTTATATTGATTTTTTTCCATATACATTTTACATGGCAATTTCTAATTATATTTATATTGTAGTAATATATTTTATATAACTACAATTTTTATATATTATTATTACAATTTCTAAATATATTATAATTATATAATTTTTCTTCTTTATATAGAATTTTTAATTACAGCCTAAGTGGATTTAATGGTTAAGAGCATATGTTTCTTCTTAAGAGGTCACAAGTTCAAACAAACAAACAAGGGGGTCTCATACACTAATTTGATGTGGCTTGACCTTGACCTTAAAAATATATTATTATTATTATATATAGAATTTTTTTATATAATACATTCTATAAAGTATTGGATATATTCTTTTAAAAATATTCTTTTATTTTATGTTTACAAAATAAATTTAAAATTTAAATTTAATGTTTGGTTATATGAAAATAACAATTTTATTTTAGCTAGGGAGATATTAAGGGGTAAAGGTCTCTTGGAGAGAGTATATTTACCATCTCTTATTTATGGATGATTTATTGCTTTTTGGTGATGGATCTCTTTATAAATTTTAGGTCATGGACAAGATCCTTGATTTGTATAAAAAAAGTGACAGGTATGGAAATTAATGGTTCAAAGTTTTGCTTGGTGCCATGCAATCTTTCTAATGATATTCTTCCCATGCTCACATAATTGTTTCCCTTTCCTTGTAGATGATGGATTAAAGTATTTGGGATTTTTTGTCAAGACAAATTCCTACAAATTCATACACTTGCTGTGGATTTTTAAAAAGGTTGAGGCTCATATCTCTCTTTGGGTGAACATGTTGCTATTGCACAATGGGTGACTTGTTTTTCTTAAATCATCCCTAGAGAGTATTCTAGTTTTCTGGACTTCTATTGCAAATGTTTTCAAGGGTATTCTTAACAAAATAAAAAAGACAAGTTTTAGATTTATTTGGTTTGGAAATCAGGCCTATGAGGGCCTCCCTTTAGTGAAGTGGTCCAAGATAGCCTTACCAAAAAATCAAGGAGGATGGGGACTCAAAAATATCTACCAGTTCCCCCAATCTTTAGTAGAAAATATCTTATGGCAACTCACTCACACTTTTTCTCTCTAGGGAAAAGTTATGCATTCTAAATCTTTGAATTGCCTTTCGATGGAGGACTAGTATCGAGCTCCTAGAAAATCCTCAAAAAATGGATCTATAGTTTGGAAGGTGTTGGTCATCTCCTTTCCTCTAATTGGTCCTTG
>JASDQU010103589.1:215894-230183 GCA_032191745.1 Picea mariana | reverse complement strand
GACAACTATCCATATACCAATCATCACAATCTGCCTCAAAATCATACCAATCATATATTTCTTGATTATATTGATCCCTAGGGCCCTCCATAAGAAATCTCTCTTGCATGTTATTCAATGAATCTTGAATACTACGAAAACTATCATTGAGGCCGTCTGTGAGGCTGTCTGTGAGGCCATGTACAAATACATCCAATCTGTCATCCAATGTGTGAAACAATTGGGCTTTGAATGATTCAAGAATTTCTTTCAGGTTTTTAAAAGAAATATCCATCTGAGCATCATATGAATTCACCCAATAAGTTACGGCAGAAAATCGCGGCTTTTTCTGGAAAAACCCTAAAAAACTGTTGAAGTTAAAATGCTCATAACTTCACTTCCCGAACTCCGTTTCGGCTGATTTTTTTTTGAAATTGGGTGAAATTGTGAGAGGAACTTAGATCTGTAACTTGCTTGGGAAAATTCGGCCTCCAACTTCTAAAAAAAAAATTGCGCCGCTGTCCACCGAAAAAAACCCTGAAAATTTGCAGATTTTAAAACTTCAATATCTTGACTTCCTGGACTCCGTTTCGGACGATTTTTTTTTTTCAAATTGGGTGTTTTTTTGAGAGAAACTCAGATCTACAACCCTTTTCTGAAAATTTTGCACAGATACATACTGAAAACTTTGAGAATGTCGTGTCCCTCTTTTTTCTTCTCTGAAAAAAAATCTGCAAAAATAAAAAATATTTGCCCACAATGTCTACCCAAGGAAAGTGCTCTGATAGCACTTGTTAAGAACCAAATACCTGAATACAAAATATCACAATAGATCCAAAGATATCTGAATACAATCACCACACAAGGTATATGAAACCATATATAAAACCACAACTTTATTAGAGAAACCCTTGAGGTAGGGCAACACCATACAATGGATCCTATTATGGAAGGGATCCTCTCCTGTTCACTTGCCTCTTCGAGGGGGCATCCTTCGATTGAGATACTGCTCCAAATACAATACTTCTCTTCATGTCTCATTACATTGCTTGAACCCCTTTATNATGACCTCCACTATTATCACTATGGGCCCTCTGGGCCCCCCCACTACCTCTCTAGCTACCTTACACTTTTCCAGCCTTCGTCACTCCTCCCAGAGGATGCAGTCGGCTCCTCTCCAATTCTATGGAGCCAACCTGGTCAAATTGGAGGCGACCTCCTCCACTGCTCATTATCCCCCGTCTCCACCACTGCTTCACAGTTCGAGTGAAGTTAAAGAGGAGGCACCACCCTTGGGCATGTGTCTCACTCCAGACACCAACTTATTCCCCCCCTATTGTTAAGTCAGGTGACCCCTACTATGGTGATGGAAACTACAAGGTGGAGGAGGAGATTCCTCTAAGATGGCTACTGGAGAACAACAGAGGAACAGGCAAGGATTTCACCACAGAAGCAGACAACAAGGCTGGCAAGGAGGAGGATTAGCCACATCATTTTTCCAACTGTCTCATAGAGGAGCACCTTCAACTCCTCTTCGAGATCAGGCAAAAGAAGAATGACGAGGTGCATTCACAGAGCGTCCTCAGTGAATGAGTGGATATCCTATTCGATGCGCTCACGGATGCTCTTGTGCACACCAGATGCCTGACTTAAAGTCAGTGGTTCACCCCAGCCTACACTATACATGGACAACCAAGCCCAGCTATGAATTGATGCCCCCAAGTTTTAGTTTTTTTGTCTATTCAGTTGCAGAGTCGGTGGTTTAATATACCACGAAACCAATATAGATTTATTAGCATTTTTTTCTTATTATGTCTGTGTATTTTTGGTCACGGCGGCTCCGTATATAGCCAGCCTAGCAGAATTAGCAGAAGATTGCAGAGCATAGTTTGCATAATTTTGATTTCACAAACACATTGTATTTTTTTGTGTAAGCATTTTAGTTCCAGCAAGTCTAGAGCTCAGAAGAACATGTCAATATCTGAATAGTTTGTAGCCACCTGTTCTGGTTTCCCTCTTGTGGTGGAACAAGTGGCTAACATGTGTCATTGTATAGCATATAGACGTTATTAATACAAGGTTCTGAACTTTTATTTACAAAAAAAAGCTAGGACTGTACCAAGGAAATACATAAGGGTTTTTTAAGGAGCATTTTTACAATTAATTAATTTATTTGTTTTCAATATTAATATATGGGTATTAATATTTAGGATTTTTTATTTTTATAAATGATAAAAATGTTAATTAAATTTAATATTGTTTAATTAATTTATTTGTTCATTAATAGTATTAATATTAAATATTTTTTTATTTTTATAGATTATTAAAATGTTAATTAAATTTAATATTTTTCTTTAATAAATTACTTATTTTATAATAATTTTTATTTTATTATTATTTTATTTATGATTATAAAATTAATAATAATATATAAAATTAAGAAGAATATATAGTAAAATCGTATTTCTATCTATAAATATGATAAATAGGATAATTTAGCATAATTTTAGGTTTTTCTTCTCATTCATTCATAAAAAAAATATTAAGTAATAATTTTAGGTTTTTCTTCTCATTCATAATAAGAAAAGATTAAATTCTTATATTTTTATAATAAAGAATGAAATATTTTTATAAAGACATTACATATAGTTTTTACTTGAAAATATACATGGTGAAAGTGATCAAATAAATTTATTTTTATACATATAATATATAAATTTACTTTCACATATGTAAAATAGAATGATAAAATAAATTTATAATTTTAGTTTTTTCTTCTTATTTATTTATTAAAAAAAATATTAAAAAATATTTAAAAAATAAATAAATTTTTATATAAAAAATATTAAGTAATGTTTAAAAAAAAATTAAACTCTTATATATTTATAATAAAGAATAAATAATAAAATATTTTTATAAAGACATTATATATAGTTTTTATTTGAAAATATATATAGTGAAAGTGATAAAATAAATTTATTTTTATACATATAATACATAAATTTACTTTCACATATATCATATATAATGATGATAAAATAATTTACTTTCACATATATCATATATAATGATGATAAAATAATTTTATATAGATTAAAATTTGGTTTTAAATTTATATAGATTAAAATTTGGTTTCATGATTATTATATATATATTATTTTTTAGTTTAGTATTAATTTGTTATGATATAAATTTGCATTAGAGTTTCAAAAATAGATTTTAATTTTTGGAGGCTTAGTTTGCTACATAAAAATAAATATTTATTTTCACATTTAGTTTTATAAGAAAGATTCTTTCAATCAATACATATAGATAATGATTTTAGATTTTAATGGCAAAAATATGTATATAGAAATATGATATTTCATGTCTATTAATTCTACCTTTTATAAAAAAATCCATTTTAGATAAAATTTGTTCCTACAAAAGATTAGAACAAGATATTTACAAGTCTCATAAATGAAGGTAGCATCCTATTGCTAGGAGACTTTAATGCTAGAACTCTAACTAATCAAGCTATTCTTTTAAACAACAGTTCCAACACTAATCCACTAATCCTATGTGGTTAGAGGAGGACCTTATTTTAGCTAACATATACAAAAGAAACTATGAAGACATGACTTAGAAATGAAGGTAGTATGCTCTTGGTAGGAGACTTTAATGGTAGAACTCTAACTAATCAAGCTATCATTTTAAGCAACAACTCCAACCCTAATCCTTTTTGGCTAGAGGATGACCTTATTTTACCTAACATGTACAAACGAAACTGTGAAGACCTGACTAAGAATTTGTTTGGTACCGAGCTAATCAAGCTTTGCAGTTCTCAATATCTAATAATTTGCAATGGTGTAATGAAGTGGAAAAAACCTAGTCGAATGACTTGCATCCATGGGTTGGGTAACAGTGTCATGGATTATGTGATATCAAATATCCTCGTATATAACCACATAGTAAATTTTGACCTTTTAAACAACCATGATCCTAAATTTGATCATAGACCTTTAACCCTGATTCTAAAATTTGGCATGCAAAAAATCCCTATTGAAGAGAACTCTGATAACCAAAAGCGCTTTTTCTTAAGATAAATAAAAATGAACTTTTGTTAAAGGACTTAAATAATGAATTGAAGGTCCTTTCATAGAAGATAAATTTTGAAAACCTCTGTCACAATTTTATGGCAACCCTCTTTACTTCCATTAACAAATTCTCTATTGAGGTGTTGTGTAAAAAGAAAAACATAATAGATAACCTTTAGTATGATAATGAGTGTAAAATTTCCATAAAACCCATTAGGGATGCTCATAATGAGTCCTTAAAATACAATAAGATAAACAGATACAAAGCCCTAAATATATATATAAAAAAAAAAGGGAACTACTTAAATAGAAAGTAGTTTCACCTATCTAAGCTAGATCCTAAGAAATTATGGAGGACGATTCTAACTCATAAAACTAAATAAAATAACATGATTCCTCTAATTGCATGGAATTCCTACCTTAAACTTTTTAATGAATCCCCTAATGTTTTGGACAACATTCAAACATTTATACAAATGATGAAGTTTTTTCTATAGAAGACATAAATTTTGGGGTTAAGCGACTTGCAAAAGGGAAAGACAAGGACATCAAAGGCTACCAAGATAAAATATTAAAACATAGAGGGTTTGTCCTCATCCCTCACATACACAAACTCTTCATTTTAGCAATCAAACAAGACTTCCCTAAAGCCTGGACTCAAAGTCTCATTGTACCAATTTTTAAAAGTGGTAATATAATCAACCCCTCTAATTATAGGACCGTTATGATTATCCCCATTTTAGCCAAGCTATATAGACGTATTTTGGAAAATAAGATCAACTTGTGGATAGAAAACCACAGATAAAGAACTAAAGGCCATGTTGGATTTAAAGGATATCATTCAACTTTAGACCACTTTGTTACATTTATGATAATTATAGAGGAGCTCCACAATAATAAAACCAATGTCCTTCATTGTTTCATTGACTTTAGAAAATTTGTTGACATATTCCCCAGGACTAACCTTTGGAATAGGTTAGAAGAGCCAAAATTTCCTTTCTAATTGAGAGTTGTTGTGGTAATTTTGTATGAGAAAATTATTTTCAAGTTTAGGAACACCAAGGGTTGGTTAGAAGAAATTAATTGTATTATAGGAGTTAAGTAAGGTTGTCCACTATCCCCTATCCTTTTTGGCATATAAATTGATAAGTTAGAAGATTTTTTTCAAGTTGCAGGTTGTTTCATCATGATACTCTCTCGTATAGTCATCATCCTTCTTATTTACATTGATGATATTGTTCTTATGGCAAGGAATCCCTATGGCCTCAATCAACAACTAAGAATCCATAAGGACCTCTACTCTAGTATGGGTATGACTGTGAACACTAACAAAATGAAAGGTATGATAATTAAATCCAAAAGGTCACCTACAATATTTTTGTATATGATGACAATAGTTTGGAGGAAGTGCCTTCATACAAATATCTTGAAATTTATATTCATCAAAAGCTCAACTACAATTATATAGTGTTGCGAAAAGGATAAATCGAGGGTGGAAAGCTTATTATGGGCTTGAAAACAATTGTAAATTAACAGACCTTTGGTTGTGGGATAAGAAAAAAGTCCTCTTTGAGACTCCCATCACTCTTGTTATCTTACATGGATGTGAAATTTGGGGATGCAATATCTCTAGAGAATCCTAGACAAAGATAAATAAGATCCAAAATAATTTTGTAATTTACATCTTAAAATTAAAGAAAATACACCCTATCTTATCCGATCCGATCCTCCTCATAGAAGTGAGCTTTTCCCCCATTGAGAGCATGATTATGATTATGTACTTATTGTACAAGAACAATATAAAGAACATGGACAACTAGAGGCTCCCTCAAATTACTTCAAACTCCTTCCAAAACAACTAGTGGCTCAAGTGGGGATGGCACAAGGATGCCAAGTCCTAGCTAAAGATAAGGGGAGAAGTCATTCTAGAGAATATCAATAATATTAAAAATAGAATTACAACTAATTTTAAGGAGAATCTATGGTGCTATAGCAAATTAGAGGATAAAATAAAATTAAGTGACTATAAGGAGGTGGTTAACCCTAGTCTTGGAGATCAAAAGTATCTCTCTATTTTGATTAGCCTAAAGAAGAAAATCAACATTACTAAAATAAGAACAAACTCTCACCAGCTCCATGGTGAAATTGGGCATCGCAAAATTCACAAAACACTGTGGGATGAAAGAATCTATCATCTTTGTGACACTCGGAGGGTTGAAGATGAAAAACATATATATGTTATGCGTATAACTAAATTAGATCCAAAATTTCAAAATATTTGTCACAATACCGACATTTTTAACCTTCTAAATCATCAAAACTATGGTGATGTCAAAATGTTTTTCTTAATGCTTTTTTAACACAAAAATAATTTTTTAAAGAAATCCAAGTAATCTCTTACTTTTCTCAAAACTCTTATAAACAAATTCTATTGTATATTAATAATAATAATAATAATAATAATAATTTACATATTTATTATACCTTTAATACCTTTATAAATAATTATTATATTTATTTTTATTTTTATAAATCATTGATTAACTTTAAAATATTTAACTCCTGAAATTATTATTAATATATTTTATCATCTCAACTCATAACTAACCAATGTTGCACTATAAATGAAACAAACTAATGGTAGGGTGAATATAGCATCTTAACTTCCACGATTGTTCGCTAGATCCTACGCTCCTTAACCTAACATGCTCTTCAAGAGAATAGTGGTGTTGGGCTTCCGAAGAGTTATGGAATCTTGCTTAGCAAGTACCATTAAGTTTATAATGGTAGGTTCATGTACATTACCCTTGGTCTCAATAAACTATCTTGATGAAACATTTAGGTTCTTTTTAAACACAAACACCATTCCCTTTAAATGGATTCTTTTTATCTGAGAGTTGGTATAGAAGCATGCCACACATAACTCAAACAAACTAAACATAAATACCCCTTAGCCTATAAGTAAAATATCTTACTTTTACTTTTAATAGTTGGTATAGAAGCATGAAATTCTCAGCATGCAACACAAAGAATTCAAACAAATTAAACATAAATAGAGTGAAGCTATGTTTTTATGTTGTTTTTTTGCATCCACAGTGTGTATGTGTGTTTATTTTTATATTATTTGTGCATCGAATGTTTGTATGTGTGTTTATTTTTATATTATTTTTTTATTTCGAAAACATTAAATAACTTAATGATATATATTATTGTAGATTGGACATTTTATTATTTTTCAATTTATTTTTTTTTTTAATTTAAGATAGTTATATTGATTTTTTTCCATATACATTCTACCATTTCTAATTATATTTATATTATAGTGATATATTTTATATTACTACAATTTCTATATATTATTATTATAATTTATAAATATATTATAATTATATAATTTTTTTTTTATATAGAATTTCTAATTACAGTTTTAGTGGGTTTAATGGTTAAGAACACGTGTTTCCTCTTAAGAGGTCGTAAGTTCAAATCCAGAGGGAGTAGGGTATGTATACCTTCGTAGACTTTACTAGTCAAATCGTTGGGTGGAGGGGATCCCTTGTCCCACAAACAAAGGGATCTCATACACCAATTTGGTGTGGCTTGGCAATGACCTTAAAAATATATTATTATATATAAAAAAAAAATTATATGAAAATTAATGGTTCAAAGTTTTGCTTGGTGCCATGCAATCTTTCTAACAATATTCTTCCCATGCTCACATAATTGTTTCCCTTTCCTTGTAGATGATGGATTAAAGTATTTGGGATTTTTTGTCAAGACAAATTCCTACAAATTCATACACTTGCTGTGGATTTTTAAAAAGGTTGAGGCTAATATCTCTCTTTGGGTGAACATGTTGTTATTGCACAGTGGGTGACTTGTTTTTCTTAAATCATCCCTGGAGAGTATTCCAGTTTTCTAGACTTCTATTACAAATGTTCCCAAGGGTATTCTTAACAAAATAAGGAAGACAAGTTTTAGATTTATTTGGTTTGGAAATCGGGCCTATGAGGGCCTCCCTTTAGTGAAGTGGTCCAAGATAGCCTTACCAAAAAATCAAGGAGGACGGGGACTCAAAAATATCTACCAATTCTCCCAATCTTTAGTAGAAAAAATCTTATGGCAACTCACTCACACTTTTTCTCTCTAGGGAAAAGTTATGCATTCTAAATCTCTGAATTGCCTTTCGATGGAGGACTAGTATCGAGCTCCTAGAAAATCCTCAAAAAATGGATCTATAGTTTGGAAGGTGTTGGTCATCTCTTTTCCTCCAATTGGTCCTTGGACAATATGGAAGGTGGGGAATGGTAAGAAAGTTAGAATTGGTGAAGATCCATGGTTGGGAGCTGGTGAAGACTTCTATCATCCACACAATCTTGTTCGCTCTTTCCATGGAGCAAGTATCCTTTCTTTGGATGACGTTAAAGCCCAATATGCTCAAGATTTGGGCAAAAGGGATCCGAAAAATAAATTGGATCTTGGTCTTTCAGGGATTGAGTCGAATGGCACAACTATGTTGGAAATATTTTCTCTAACTTTATTAGACGGGTAGAGGAAGAAGAAGACTCACTTTGTTCGATTAAAAATCCCAGTACTAGAGATTTTGCGACAAATCTTGGATACAGTTCTTCGATTGAGTTATAGTTCGTGGGATAAAGAAGATGGTGGTGGTAAATTTTATGGAAAATTTGGGGGGCATCTAAATGTAAAATTTCTCTTTGGCTTGCCCTAAACAATGAGCTCCTTACCAGGGACAATGAGATTAAGTGAGGGTGGTATTCACTCCTCCCTGCAATCTTTTCAGCGATATTCCTTCAAGTAGATATACAAAGAACTTAATAAAAAAGTCAATGAGCTTTCATTGACCTTAGGAAATTTCGGCCGATACGGATTTTGGTATGGTCAAGAGTTTGATGATATGGAGTTCCACTATTAATTTGTCTTTCTCATCCCTAAGAAGAGTATGGTCACATTTTGTTTTTATGTGAACCATTTTTCGATATGGTCAATAAAGAAATGGTACTTATGCTTTTTTAGTCAATGAGGTCGGTTTTTTGAAAGACTAAAAATAACATCACAATTTTTGGATTGTTTGCAATAAAATCCTTCTTTGGTAAGAAGGTGAGAGTCTTAAGTCAATTTGGGTTTATTAGGTTCAACATTTGAGGAAAGTCCATTTAGACAATAACATGTATAATCTAATATATAATTATAACTATTTATTTTTTTGAAAAAAAATAACAATTTTATTTTAAAATTTTACAACTTAAACTTAAATTTAAGTTAAATGGAAATTTAATAATTAATTTTTTTATTTTTTGGAAAAATAATTTTTGTAACAAATTTAATTTGATCGATTATTATTTCAAATTTTGAAAATAAATATTTTTTTATTTATATATTAAAATTAAGATTATGAAAATTAACATGTGTACAATTGAAAAGCCATAGAATCTCTCAACCATTTTTTTTTATTTATATATTAAAATTAAGATTATGAAAATTAACATGTGTACAATTGAAAAGCCATAGAATCTCTCAACCATTTTTTTTTGTTTGTATATTAAAATTAAAATTATAAAACTATGTTTCACTTTATTTATAGGTATTAGGTATGGTTTGTTTTTGCTTGGTTAAAAGTTAGTCATTTTTAAACATGATGAATCAGTATGCATTTACAAATAGCACTTAATAATAAGTGTTTCCACTATTAATTGACAATTGAATTATGATAAACTTTCATATTCGAAAGTGTTGAATAACATTGATGAATCAATCTGCATTTACAGATAGCAGCCAATAATAAGTGTCTCCACTATTAATTGACAATTGAATTATGATAAACTTTCACCTGTATAATTACTTTTATATTACTTTCCACAAACCAATTAATCATATAAATATATTATGTCTGTTGCTTGCCACCCTACCAAGCACCAGAGGATTTTATATTACTTTCCACAAAACAAATAATCATATAAATATATTATGTTTGTTGCTTCCCACCCTACCAAGCACCAGAGGATCATTCCAGGGTGTTGAATAACAGTGATGAATCTATCTGCATTTACAGATAGCAGTCAATAATAAGTGTCTCCACTATTAATTGACAATTGAATTATGATAAACTTTCACATTCTAAAACTTTGAATAACAGTGATAAATCAATCTGTATTTACAGATAACAGCCAATAATAAATATCTCCACTATTAATTGACAATTAAATTATAATAAACTTTCACACTGTATAATTACTTTTATATTACTTTCCACAAACCAAATAATCATATAAATATCCCACCGAAGAGTAACCGAATAATCGTAGCAAGAAGCTTATGCCATTAAATGATATGAATGTGAAATCTTTAACAAAGCAATTTCCCTAATAATTGCTTTCCTGACTTTTTCACTGCAACATAAAATATTCGTGGGACCATAACCTGTCAATTTGTCAATTTAATAATCCATGGAAGCCTGTGAGCACAAATCGAGTTTAAACGTTCTTTATTTAAAAGTATTGGGACCAAATTAGGAAAGAAGAAGGCCTATAACAACCAAATAAGGCTCCTACAGGTCAGAAGTCTCAGTCATGTAGACAGGAATTATAGCTCGGGCCCTTTCAGAACATATAAAGAACCTTATAATAACATTAAAAAACAGTAATGTTATGCTCTTAGATCCTGGACTTAGTTTGAAGAATGCTTATCAGTGCGATATTGTATTTGATGTAGTCACTGCTCACTGTACAAGCAACTTCTTTATGTATCAGATTCATTGTCCGAATTCAAACATCAATGACAGTATACCATTACTCCTATTATCAGACGAAGCAACTGTATCAACATATCACTGATTGAATTTCCATAATCGGTTTAACAGACACAAAGAAACTCATAATTAGATTTTGAAAAGACCAAACGTTTTTTTTTTTTTCCATTTCCCGACATTCATATTCATAATTAGACTTTGTTATAAGCTACTTTTAATGACCAGTTGCTAAAACCCTATGAAGATCAAATTGAGACAGGTGAGCTACTTTTAATGACCAGTTGCTAAAACCCTATGGAGATCAAATTGAGACAGGTGAGAAACTTTTAATGACCAGTTGTTAAAACCCTACGAAGATCAAATTGAGACAGGTGAATGTCAAAACATGAGACCACCATTAACCAACATAAAAAGCTCTCAATAAATTAATACCATCCGCTTAGTAATGAACAGTCGAAGACTGGAGTTCTGGTAACCAAGAAACCAGAACGCGGTCTCAAAAAACGAAGAGTAATTCAGATTTCTATGCACTTGCACGGAAGATGAAGCTATATACGATTCCCCACATGAAATCACATTAAACAGAAACAAAATCCTGGTTAATGGGGAATGGAATGGAATGGTTTCTGTTTAATCAAGCACATCTGCCGAACTAAGCAACATATGGGCAATCTACTCATATTCCCATATTCATGTACATTCATTGAAACAGCAACTAGCACTGTAACCACCTATCGGCGCCATTAGATGAAAAGTTGAAAACACTGATCGAACCTAAAGCTCAGAAATGGAGAATTGGGGCAGTGCTTACATGAGGTAGGCGGCCTTCTGTCCGGTGAAGACGTTATAGCTGGGTAGGAAACACGRACCCCGAATTGATAAGTCCTACACCGTCTAGCCCTTGAGGATATTTGRGACCACTGTTGTTTAWATAATCATGGARAGACTGGAAAGGAATAAACGTACTASTATTATATTGTGGAGGACAATAACTGTCAGGGGCAGAMTGAAGGTGSGACACACTAAGGTCAAGTACTGCSTYATAAGGTAAKGGCTTGCYCAATAKCTGCCAATCCTGMTGGMTTACATGTGCAGAGAAAGTAGGGTTCATGGATGAATATCCAAAGGGGGTTTCAGGAATACCCGTGAAGCGCTGCACCATGGCCCTGAAATTCGAAGGGTCAGTGTTCAGCAGCGTCGTCGGCGCTCTCCTTGAGGCTCTGGATCGTTTCTTGCCCACCTTGGCGGTTCCTCCGGAATTCACAGACAGACTCGCCGAGTTACCGAGACTGGCGGATTGAGGACGGCGTAGCTCCGTGGTTGTCACTGGCGTTGCTTCTGCGAGCTTGAAATTGGTCGGCATGGGTGCGGAGACGTCTCGACATCGAAATTCCTGGGCATCGTTGCTTGAGATCATGAAGCTCTGTGTCTCTTCGTGGCTACACCCGTTGCCTGCCGGCTTATTCTGATGAAATTGCAAAGAGGTATCGAGCAACTGAGGACTACCCGCGCTGTGAATTCCAAACGGCGAGGCAGACGGACCTGGAGGCGCCAAGCTGTTGTTCATCAAAAGGGCATTAGAAATGGAATCTCTTTCGGCATTTGACATAAACTCCATTGCTCTGGAAAACGCCTCCTCCCGACAAAGTACTGTAACGTAATGAAGAACTCTAGTGCTGTCAAGTCGGATATATAATGTAATTCCTGCTCGGTTTGGTGTGTGTGAGCAAGCGTGTTTCTACTTTATACCCATATGCCTTGTCAACACCAGTAGTCAACAGCAGTAGGCCACCGCAAACTGCTTAGCGTTCACATGGGCGAGGAAGCTAGCTCTATTAAGTGTTGGTCATCAGGGTTCCACAGACCACAGTAACGTGTGCGCTGTATTCCGATCAGGCTGTATATATCTGACTGAGCCTACCCTTTCAGAAAGCAAATTAAACCTTATCGTTGTCGGTAATGGCGGAAGAGTGTTCACATTGGACCCGTAATATAATATAAACAATGCTCGACAAAACATGCGGTAGATAGACTGCCGTAATCGGACACTTCTATCTGGTGTTTAGTAACCGACATGAACTTGTCACGGACAATCATTTTATTACATAATACATTAAATTATACTTATGTACTTTATATTGTCCGTCAACATAAAACCATCTCTACTTTAAGATAATATTTAATTTCTATCTCCACTTTAATATAATATTTAATTTAAATTTAAATTTTCGAATATTTCAAAGTTAAAGGAGAGGAGACATGGCTGGCCATTCCAACAACTACTCTTGTGATTGCAACTTCTAACATAAAACCATCTTTACTTTAGCACAAAATTTAATTTCTATTTGGATTTTAATATAAGATTTAATTTAAACCAGAACCCTAGCTCTACGCCTATGCGAGCCGCTGCATGACTGAACCAGGATCCACCGCAGCAAACCACCTACAAAGATCAAGCACAGACATCTATCTGCTCTGACTCGTCAGTATGAACGCAGAAGAGGGGGCAAAACCCCCCTCGTACAGCAATATCACGGCTAATGATAGATAAGGAACAAAGGCAAAACGACCGTCGTTTGAGCCGCCACAACAGATACACGAACAACTCTTCGCCAGAGAACAGGGATTCAGTAAGGAAATGGAGAGGGAGGCCAACACGTCCCATCCAAAAGCACCTCGTGGATGGGAGCCCGACAAATGCATCCCGCAAATGGAAAAACCCCCGAGATACATCATAAGCTCAACAAGAGTGGGGGAACACACCCAGTTTATGCAAGAACATGCCCTCATCGGCAAATTTCTAGGACTTTGGCCATCTGAAAGGGATCTGAACAAATGGATTAAACATTGGTGGAACCCTAAGGGTGACTATGAAGTTCAGCTCAGCTCCAAAGGCTTCTTCACAATCATATTGTACAACCCAGAAGACCGAGATCGAATCTTTGAGAACGGCCCATATTTCTACAACTCGGCAGGGCTTTTCTTAAGATTTTGGACAGAACACTTCAGCTCAGATAAGGAGGACTTCACAATGGCACCCGTCTGGATCCGCCTCTACTCCCTGCCGTAGGAGTTCTGGCTGGAGGAGATTCTCATGGGAATAGGTAATACAATAGGTCAATATGTTAAAGCCTCAGAAGCCACAAAGCAAAGGAAATACACCTCATACGCTCGAATATGTGTTTATATGAATATATCTAAGGCTCTACCGAGGGCAATAATGCTGGAGTATCAGGATGAAGACTGGACACAAACTCTAGACTACGAACACATCCCTTTCCGGTGCAGAAAATGTCATGAACATGGCCACCTGTTCAGAGACTACCCATTGAATAAGCAAGCTTCCAAAGCCAGTGATACCTTACAAAAAGATGGCTTCACCACGGTCCCGGCTAGGAAGAGAAATCCTCCTAGAAGGCAGATACCCGACCTCAAGCCCAAGATCTCGACCAAGAATGCATACGAGAT
>JASDQU010103589.1:173700-199548 GCA_032191745.1 Picea mariana | reverse complement strand
GGAACAAGGCACTATGGCCTAAGGTATCCACCTTCCTCTGGTTAATCGTTCACAACAGAATTCTAACCTGGGATAACCTTAGGTGAAGAGGCTTCATTGGACCCTCAATATGCGTCTTATGCCAACAACAAGAGGAAACCAAAGAACATCTTTTCAACAGGTGCCATTACATCCAGTCGATATGGGACCAGGGAGCTCAAATAATGCGAAGATCCAATCAAAACAGATGCAGCATCAGAGACATGATTGAAAACTGGGACTCAATCACTTACAGCAATCCCATACTGAATTATATTTGGCAACTCCTCCCAGGGTTTATTCTCTGGAAAATATGGAAGGAACAAAACAAACGAATCTTCCACTCCAAGGAATCCACACCAGGACTAACTTGGGGAAAAATTGCCACGCTCATCAAGGAAACAGTTAGAAGAAAAACCTGGCAACCAGAGGATTTGAATTGTAACCTGGAAGAACACTACACTCTACAAAAATGGCAACTTAGCTTGATCAACAAGCTAGTGATTAAAGCACCTAAGAGCCAAAACATCAATCCAATCACTTGGACCCCTCCTCTGACAGGTTTCATAAAGATCAACTTTGATGGGGCTTCCAAAGGAAACCCAGGACCAGGCGGATATGGAGCTGTACTCAGGAACTCCAGAGGAGAAATCCTCGTCCTGACAGCGGGATATCTGGGAGAGACTACAAATAATGCAGCGGAGCTAATTGGCCTACTGCAAGGTCTTCGAGTAGCAGTCACCCAACACAGTCGCAAGATCATCTTGGAGGGGGACTCACAAATCGTTATTCACCTGATCACTAAAATCCTCCATGGGGAAAACCCACAGAAAATCTCACCCAGTTGGCGACTCTCTGGGATGCTATAGGATTTCAAAGGTCTCCTAAGGGCCAACCTCAGCATCACCCCTTCTCACGTAAAGAGAGAGGCAAATAGGGTGGCGGACTGCCTGGCAAATGAAGGTGTATTAAGGGAGATTGAACAGATACACTGGGAAGCACACAACTCTGAAGATTTAGACATCTCAGAGAGGTGTCAAGCTCTTGCCAACAGGGATCTCCAACCCCCGGATGGGGTGCCACGCGGAGCAGGAGGAGTATGTGGAGCAGCCATTAATGGTGGCCACCCGCCCTCACATCCTCACCATTTATGATGGGCATAAACCCAAGCGACCTTCACCATTTGATGAGGCCTCTCACTCGCGCGAGGAGAACAACCGGTCAGAGCATTAAGACCACAGCCTTAATGGCCATAGCTACAATTTTCGCCCTTATCAGCAGTCTCGGTGGGTTTGGGATGATTCGGAAGGTTGCAGAGCTGAACGGGGACAACTTCGCAGTGGGTACTCCGGCAACAGATCTAGTTCTAAGCATGCCACGAGCAAGGGGGCGGCCTTGCAGAGGCACAGGGTAGTACGCGGCGGACTCGTGACGGAAGAGGCAAAAGAAGTTTGAGAAAGCATTGTCTCTAGCCAAGAGAAGGAGACCCAGGAAGTCTAGAGGAACAGGGACGCCTTCCGTGGCATATGTCGAGGAGATTCCTTGGAGGAATCCCTCTAGAATTTCTCAGAGAGCCTCCTTTTCACTGTTCCGGACAATTGGAATCCCCTCGCTAGTTTTGGAGCAGCCGCCATGACCCTTGGTCCAAGAGCTGAACACGGTCCCAACAACACTCCAGTTGAGGAATTCACACCTTGCTTTGTATAAGAAGAGATGCAGAGAGGTAGCGAAGAAAACATCCGTGAGCCTTCTGATGAAATGGGGCCGCAGAGTGGGAAGCAAGCGCACCAGGAGGAGGTCGACATGCAGAATTCGCAGTACCAACCACCACTTCTTCACCTGGAGCACCTAAATTTGATCTTCGATGTACGCAGCATGGTGGACGACCAGATCTTTAGAGCCATTCGCATCAATCAACGTTTGGATATGTTGTACACCGCCTACTCCAGCGCCACCCCAAGGCGCCAATGCCCCACCTGTGCTCAGGTCTACGCCATCCCAGTTAGACGCGGCAAGGAGAAGGACGACCACAAGGACATCGGCTAATAGGTTTTCCTGTTTGTTCACTGCTCAAAACTCTTTCTTTTTGATGCATAACAGAGCTGCAGCTCTTCTAGCTTATATCAATGGTAGTGATAGTATAGGAATGAATAGACCAATACTAAGGCTGGCCATGCACCCTGGTTTCCTTCGGCCAGGGTGGTAGACTAACACTTTGAGTTTGGAAGCTAGCTTGAAATGGCCAGCTGTCTCGGTTTCCTTAACAGGCGGGACAACTAGCACTTCAATAGAACACTGTAATTTTGCAATATCAATATAATAGGACCTGCCTTTTTTACTTAAAAAAAATAAATATAAGATTTAATTTATATCTAAATATTTAATTGAACTTTTAAAATCATAAGCTAACATAAAACCGTATTTACTTTCACATACAATTTAATTTCCATCCCCACTTTAATATAAGATTTAATTTATATTGACCTTACGGGTGTGGAAAGATTTAATTTATATTTAAATTTTTTAAAGGTTGTCGAAAGATTTAATTTATATTTAAATTTTTTAATGTTTAAAAATTAAAGAAGAGGAGACATGGATGGCCATTCCAACAACTCTTCTTATTACAATTTCTAGGAATCAAAAGTAATGATGGTTGGGATCTTGCTATCTCATAAGTTGACCTATTAGCCACTCCATCTTGAGCAATAGAATGACAAATTTACAACTGAGGTACTTTTAACTTTTGAGGCTGAAAACATGATTGAACTTGCGAATAATTATTGAGATCCAATCATCACAAACATGGAGCTTGCTAGCCACCCCAACATGAGCAATGAAACAACAAGTTTCCAACTTAGGCTCTTACAACTTCTAAGGCTAAAAACCCACTTGGACTTAACAATGATGGTCAACATCTTATCATCACAAATGTTGAGCTTGCTAGGGACTCCAATGTGAACAATAGAATGGTATGTTTCTAGCTCTAGTGCTTACAACTTTTGAGACTTAAAATCCTTCGCAATCTTTTAATGATGGTTGGGATAAAAAAAATCACAAATGTTAAACTTCTCAGGCACCCGAGTGTGAGTAGAAAGATGAAAAGTTTCCATTTTTTGTGCTTGCAACTTCTATGGATGAGAAGCCATTGTGCCTTTAAATGATTATCAGTCTTCAAACAAACATCACAAATGTTGATCTTACTAGATACCCTGGCTTGAGCATCAAAATTAAAAGATTCATATTTTTGCATCTACAAATTCTAAGTTTGAAAAGCTACTTCTACCTTGCAATGATCGTGAGGATACAACCATCATAAATGTTGAGCATGCTAGCCATGCCAACCTAAGCAATGAAATGACAAGTTTCTAAATTTGATGCTTGTGACTTATGAGGCTAGAAAACTACTTGGGCTAGGGAGATGATCCTTGGGATTATACAATAATAGAGGTTGATCCTGGTATCCACCCCAATGTCAGAAACAAATGGAAACTTTCCAACTTTGGCACTTGTGACTTCTAGAGTTGAAACACTACTTGAGCTTGACATTGATGGATAGGATCTAGTCATAAAAAAGTTGAGCTTTCTAGTTGTGACCCTAGCTTGAGCAATGGAATGATAAGTTCCCTTTTGAGGTTGAAAACCATACTTGACTCCAACAATGAGGATTGGTTAAATTCAATCGCGGAATATGTTAGAGATTGAGATAACATGATGACTTGTTACCTAACTCTAAACTTTGGGCCTATTGTCATTGACTGAGATTTGAACCCAAAATACCCTAATGACATTTTGCCCTATGTTGGGCTCCTTCCTAACTTTGTGCCTCTTTACTTATGCTTAAGACAAGGGCTTGTGGTGAGTTTTTCTCTTTACAAGGGCTCATGTTAATGTTTCATAATATTTTTTTGTATTTCTCCCTTGTAGTTATTGATAAGACTTATGGCCATTTTTTATAATTATTCAGTGTGATTTTTAACTTATAAATGTTTCATAATATTTATTTGTGTTTCTCCCTCGTAGTTATTGATAATTCTTATGGCCATTTTTTACAATTATTGTGTGGTTTTTAACTTATAAGTGTTTTAAATTTGGTAAATTTTGAGTTTTGATAATGTTCATTGTAGTAACTAAATTTATTATTTAATTTATATTCTAATGACATATAAATCCAAACTTCACATTAACAAAGAATAATAAACCACTTTAACATGAAGAAAAAGATAAAAATTTGAATATTGAACCAAACAAAACCTTCACCAATTGATTAGAATTTGATCAAATAAATATAAATATGGTGATATTTTCCCTTACTAAAATTTAATTCTATAAAAAAACATGACATACACACATACATCCTAAAATACCGTAATTGTTTTATAAGATCATTTGACAGTTCTATGAATTAATAACTTGTAGCAACAAGCACTATGTCTTTATCCAAAATCATTATACCAATATGGTAATACTACGTCCTTATCCAAAATCATTTGACCAATATGTTAAGATTACTATGATAAAGGGTCAATCCACCTAGGACAACCAACCACTTTTGATGCAATCTCATGACCTATGTTCAACCCTTTTTAGAGTGTCATTCCAACCACTTTTGATGCAATCTTCATGGTCTATGTTTAATTCTTTTCAAAATGTCATTCCAACTAACCACTTTTGATGCAATCTCATGACCTATATTCAACCCCTTTTAGAGTGTCATTCCAACCACTTTTTATGCAATCTTCAAGGTCTATGTTTAATTCTTTTCAAAGTGTCATTCCAACTAGTATAATTAGTCTTCACTCAATACAATTATTTTTAAGAATTTTTTCTTTATTACTTAGATATACAGAGAATTAAGTTTTAAAAAAAATTGTATAGAAAAAAAAATAAAAAATATGTATTTATTTTTAAGAAATTTTAAATTTAAATTAAAATATATATATATATATATATAAACATACATAAATTTTAACAATTAAATTGCTATATAATTTATTTTACAAACAAAAAAATCTCATATACTAATTTGATATTTAATTTGTAATTTTAAAATTAAATTATTATTATCAATAATCTCATATTTCAGATTCCCTTACATGATAAAATCTTTGGCTAAATGTCATGACTTTCTTTAACATGATTATTTAATGTCAAAGCATGAGACAAATTGCCGGAAGATGGTGTATTTTTTTTATTTCTTTTTGTTTTTTACATTCCTATGGCTCTTTCCCACACTTTGGCTTTTTGGGTCTTATTATTATTTATTATGAAAGCATGAGATCCAATTCCCTAATGATTGTGTATTTTTTAAATTTATATGGTTTTTTGGTCTTATTATTATTTATTATGAAAGCATGAGATCCAATTCCCTAATGATTGTGTATTTTTTAAATTTATATTTGCTTTAGTAGGTTCCTATGGGTCTTCCCGGTGTGGGGGACTTTTGTGTATTGAACCATTTCATGGTTATTTTACTCAGGCCTCGTGCTAGAAAAGGTAAGAAGCAAGGGTTTATTAATTTTAAGTCAATCATCACAGGTCTCCTAAAGCAAAGACAACCTTCTATTCATTCTGCGTTGAAAGCCGTTATTATCCTTTTATTTTAAAGGCCTCTTTATTAATGAATTATTTTGTAAAATTAACTGCCAGTGCCATCCACGTAGGATCTTTGACTCTCAATCCCCACTTGTGTTTGGTTTCGTAAACAATGTTGTTATCTCAGTGGTGTGTGACATCGTCCTTAGACTTTAATTAAATTGGATAAGCAATGAGAGAATAATGTTACCAACCTCTTTAATATAATTTTTTGAACATAAACATCACATGACAACAACAATATGGCATCAATCCCATCGACAACCTTCATATTAACTCATAAAAGATCTAGATACAATCTGTTGTATGCACATACAATTCGTGACACGTGTCATTTGTTTTCAAACGTTGTTATGAATCTATTCTCCCTTAACCATAGCTTTCTATCATTTCCTTTTTCTATGTACTTTCTATTTTTAGCAGTTTACTAGTGAGAGTTTACTAGTTCACTTGATTTCATAGGGAGGAGTATACTTGGCGTGTGTTGGCATATCTCTACTTATGTTTGGCACATGTGGAATGCATTAGTTGGGAAGGTACATTTTTTTAGTTGGTGAACATTTTTATATGCATAGATTATCTTTATTCTACAACAAGAGATGGATAGAATATTAAAAACAAGTGTTGCATGGCAACGTAGTCCTTGTCAGGTTGGGATGGGAGAAAATGCGACCTAGTACATATACGTGGTTAGAAAGTTGAAATACACATGGTTTGCATGCAGAACATAGTATTCCCGAATTAGTTCTTCCTGAAAAATATAAAAAATTATCAACATTTGAAAGGTTGTTGGACACAAAAAATTTAGCATTACCGAATTAGTTATCTTTAAAACAAGGGTTCCTAGACACAAAAGAAATTGAAATTTATGAAATTATAGGTTCCTAGAGAGCATAAACTATACATACAAAAAATGTGATTTTATAAAGTAGATATTTAGTTTTATACATACGAAATATGTACTTTTATAATGGATCGTGGGTTGTCGGGCTGACAGACTCAAAATTGGGCCTCTGATGTTCTCTGCGATACAAAAATTGAGAAGCGGAGTTGTGGACTATAGAAATTTATGAGAAATTAATAAATTATACATACAAAATATGTACCTTTACTAAATTAGATATTTAGTTTTATACATACAGAATTTGTACTTTTATAAAGTATGGGGACAAGATTTTATAGAGCATGCACGAAGCCCTCATTGGATACCTAGCCAGTTTTTGGATCGTGAGTTCTCGGGCTGGCGGACTCAAAATTGGGCCTCTGATGTTCCGTGCCCTACAAATAGCACCGACAATTCCGCGATATACAAAATGAGATGCAGAGTTGTGAACTATACAAATTTACCAGAAATTAATAGTCTGTTACATATCTGTGGAGATTACATGAACATTTAAAAGCATATAATCAAATAGTAATAACGTGTGTTACATTTAGTTTGCTTTAAAACTAAGGCTTTTCTTGGACAAAAAAATTATAGCATTGTCGAATTAGTTTTCTTTGCACATGTTTTATAGAGCATGCACAGAGCCCTCATTCCATACTTTAGTAGTTTTTGGATCACGGGTTCTTGGGCTGGCGGGCTAAAAAATGGGCCTCTGTTTTTCCATGCCCTAGAAATAACACCGAGAGTTCCACGACATACAAATTGAGAAGCAGACTTCCAAACTATAGAAACTTATTATAAAATAAATAATTTATGTTACATATCTTTGGAAATTACATCAACATTTAAAAGAATACAATAGAATAGTAATAACGTATGTTACATAGAAGGGTTCTAGATAGAAGAGAAATCAAAATCTATCAATGTATAGGTTCTTGGACACCGAAAGAGTTAGCATACAATAGAATAGTAACAACGTCGTTCAAGACAAAACAAATAGCATACAATAGGACACAAGAAAAACAAGAAAGGTTCCTCGAAGCCCAAAATTTAGTATACAATAAAGGCATTGTCGAATCAGTTTTCTTTCGCTTCGACAGTTTTAAAATCTCGCTAAAGACCTGAGGTGACAAAGAAACAAGAAAATGGTTGCACAGTGGAATAATTCTTTGGCCTGGAATATATTTTTCGGTGCACCAAGAGATCACCTCCTTATAGTCAAAAACCTCAGGGACGCAGCCTGCACGAGCGATTCCAGAGTTCCAAATCACTTCGTTCTGGGTGGAATGCGATGAATAGTAAAAGTATGCCCTGGACCACTTGAAGTTCTAGTCCTTGTGTGCGAACATATTTACTGTATCTCCCCAAAATTGTTGTCGACCTGCTGCCATAAGTCTACAAGAACGTTTGTTTGCTNATATAACCATGCACAAAATTTGGTCCAAAGTGTGTGAAGGGGAGATGTCCTTGAGACTTTCGTTGATTAATGACAATTTGGACGGTTGTTGCATAATGCGTTGTTAACATTAAAAACTAGTAATTGTATACATAGAAAATGCAAACATGGCGAATATTGCAATCACCAATTAAGCACTATAGATTTCTTGAGCTGCCCAACACGACGACACATGTTCAAGATGAACAATCAGAAGGGACAAAATAACTCTTCGCACATCTTGGTTTAATGCATAATAATGGGAGATCTCCTCGACCACTTTTCCCATTAATGACAATGTTGATGGTTCCTGCATGGTTAGTTGTTAGCATGAAAGGTTTCTAATTGCATAGTAAGAAAGTACGGAGGTCACGGGCACGGGAAAAAAACAACTACAAAATAGGGTTGCAAGGTACAACCGTTGAAGGTGAGGGCGCGAGGGTCAAATTGTATGTATCAAAACTTTTTGATTGCAATGTGTGTAACAACAAAGAGGGTATGGTAGGAAAGCTGAAAGGACAGGAAGTTAGTGGGGATGGAAGGCATCGAGAGATACTTTGAAACATTTGTGAGTCGTGGTAAAGTGAAGAGCGGAGGATGTTGGAATCCGGTAGTCAATTTGTATATTGCGTAGTGTGCAATGCCACTTGTTTCATACCTCTGTGTCCAGTTATCACTACCAAGAGCTAATTTAGTATTGAAAATAATTTTTTAGATACTGTTAGATACTTCATAGGGATTAGCATCCGTAAACAATGGAAATCTCCAGCCCGCCAGCCCTGCATTCCATGTGTCAATTTGTATATCGCATAACTGGGAGCGTTGTTTGGAGGATACAGAACAATAGAAGTGCAATGTTGAGTCAGGCAGTTCGCAGGTCCGCTTGTCAATTTGTATATCACATAATTCTGTGTGTTATTTGTAGGGAACACAACAATGGAGGCCCAATTTTGAGCCCGCCCGCCCAAGAACCCGCAATCCAAAATGTCGCTAGGTATGGAATGTGGAATCCGTACATGCTCTATAAGATATCATGTCCATACTTTATAGTCCCATAATACACGGGAAGAAAAAAAGGGAAAAATGACGAAGTAGTTAGGAGTGGAATTGTAGATCACAAAAATTTTGAGTGGAAAATGTATATAACGGAACAAAAAGGAACATAGTTCAATTGCGCCAAATCGACAACCGCAGGCATAAAATTCACTAAGTATGGAAAGGAACAACGAACGGTCCAATTCACCATGTGAGGATATAGATGGAGATGAAATTGGCACCAACTCGACAACCATGGACATAAAATTGGCCAAGTATGGAAAGAAACAACGGTCGGTCGGATTCATCGTGTGATTATGTGGATGGAGATAAAGATATGTCAACCCGCCAACGCTGAGGTTGCACATTTGATGAACCCGACAATAGGAGGATCCAAAACAGGCTGCGAAGGTCTCTGCAAAAGACACGAAGCCCTGATGTTCTAATTGTATCGTTGCAAACATTTGAAGGCATAATCTGTAACACGGAAGAGCAGACGATGTCAGAATTCTGTAGTCAACTTGTATTCGGTAGTCTAGTTATATACTTAGTCGTGTCTCTATGATTGCGGGTTCAAACGTTGGTGTGTTGACATAGATTTATCTCCATCTATATCCTCGCATGGCGAATTGAACCGCCTGTTGTTCCTTTTCATACTTAGTGAATTTTATGCCCGCGGTTGCCGAGTTGTTGCAATTCAACTCTTCTGCTTCTTGTTCCGTCATCTACACGTACCACTCAAAATGTTCATGATCTACAATTCCATTGCGAACTTCTCCGTCCTTTTTCCCTTATTTTCTTTCCGTGTATTATGGGACTATAAAATATGAACATGATATTTTATAGAGCATGTACGAATTCCACATACCATACCTAGCGACATTTTGGATCGTGGGTTCTCGGGCGAGAAGGCTCAAAATTGGGCCTCCATTGTTTTGTGCCCTACAAATAACACCCAGAATTTTGTGATATACAAATTGACAAGCGGACTTGCAGACTAGCGGACTCAACATTGCACTTCTATTCTTCCGTGTCCTCCAAACAATGATCCCAGTTTTGTGATATAGAAATTGACACATGGAATGCAGGGCTGGTGGGGTGGATATTTTCATTATTTACGGATGCTAATCCCTATGAAGTATCTAATAGTATCTAAAAAATTATTTTGAATACTAAATTAGCTCTTAGTAGTGAGAACTGGACACAGAGGTACGAACTGGACACAGATGTATATAACAGAAAAAAAAGGAACAGAGTTCAATTGTGCCAACTCGGCAACCACGGGCATAGAATTCACCAAGTATGAAAAGGAACAGCGGGTGGTATAATTTTCCATGTGAGGATATATATATAGGATAGATATATGGAGATGAAATTGGTGCCAACCCGACAACCGTGGACATAAAATTGGCTAAGTATGGAAAGAAACAGTGGTCGGTCGGATTCGTTGTGTGATTATATAGATGGAGATAAAGATATGTCAACCTGCCAATGCTGGGGTTGCACATTTTGTGAACCCGACAACATGAGGATCCAAAAAAGGTTGCGAAGGTGTCTGCAGAAGATGTGAGGCCCCAACATTCTAATTGTATCACTCTAAACATTTGAATGCGTAATCTGTAACACAGAAGAGCGGACGATGTCAGAATCCGGTAGCCAATTTATATATAGCGACATTTTGGATCGCGGGTTCTCGAGCAAGCAGGCTCAAAATTGGGCCTCCATTGTTCTGTGCCCTACAAATAGCACCCAAAATTTCACGATATACAAATTGACAAGAGGACCTGCGGACTGACAGACTCAACATTGCACTTCTATTATTCTGTGGCCTCCAAACAATGCTCTCAGTTTCGTGATATAGAAATCGACGCACATAATGCAGGGCTAGCAAGGTGGAGATTGCCATTGTTTACAGATGCTAATCCCTATGAAGTATCTAACAATATCTAAAAAATTATTTTGAATACAAAATTAGCTCTCCGTAGTGACAACTGGATACAGAGGAACGAAACAGTTGGGATTGCACAAATTTTGAGTGGAAGATTTATATAACAGAACAAAAAGGAACAGAGTTCAATTGCGCCAACTCAACAACGACAGGCATAAAATTCACTAAGTATGAAAAGGAAAAGAGGGCGGTCCAATTTTCCATGCGAAGATATAGATGGAGATGAAATTGGCACCAACCCGACAACCGCAGACATAAATTGGCCAAGTATGGAAAGAAACAATAGTCGGTCGGATTCTTCGTGTGATTATATAGATGGAGATAAACATATGTCAACCCGCCAACCATTGGGGTTGCACATTTCGTGAACCTGACAACAGGAGGATCCAAAACAGGCTGCGAAGGTGTCTGCAGAAGACGCGAGGCCCCGACATTCTAATTGTATCACTCCCAATATTTGAATGCGTAATCTGTAACATGGAAGAGCGGACGATGTCAGAATCCGATAGTCAATTTGTATATTGCGGAGGGTGCAATCCCAACTGTTTTGTACCTCTGTGTCCAGTTCTCACTACTAAGAGCTAATTTAGTATTCAAAATAATTTTTTAGATATTGTTAGATACTTCATAGGGATTAGCATCCGTAAACAATGGCAATCTCCACCTCGCCATCCCTGCATTCTATGTGTCAATTTCTATATCGTGAAACTAGGAGCGGTGTTTGGAGGACATAGAACAATAGAAGTGCAATGTTGAGTCCGCCAGTCTGCAGATCCGCTTGTCAATTTTTGTATTGCAGAATTCTGGGTACTATTTGTAGGGCACGGAACAATGGAGGCCCAATTTTGAGCCCACCCGCCTGAGAACCCACGATCCAAAATGTCGCTAGGTATGGAATGCATAATCCATACATGCTCTATAAAATATCATGTCCATATTTTATAGTCCCATAATACATGGGAGGAAAATAAGGGAAAAAGGATGGAGAAGTTCGCAGTGGAATTGTAGATCATGGAAATTTTGAGTGGTAGATGTAGATGAAGGAACAAGAAGCAACAGAGTTAAATTGCGCCAACTCAACAACCGTGGGCATAAAATTCACTAATTATGAAAAGGAATAGGGGGCAATCCAATTTACCATGCGAGGATATAGATGGAGATGAAGATATGTCAACACGCCAACGTTGGAACCCGCGATCATAGAAATGCGACTAAGTATATAACTAGAAATCGATAATACACAGGAAGAAGACAAGGTCAAAGTATCTCGTCGAAGAACATCTTGTGTTTGATTATTAATGCAAATGCTTTCGAACCCTTGCCGAGTTATCACCAGTTAAGGCATAAATTGCAGATCATGAAAGTATATTTCTTGCCACTGTGTCCACTTGTCACTAGTAAGAGCATTGTTGATGTATATCAGGAAGGACGCAAAGTTGATGGGGATGGAAAGCATCAACAAATATTTTGAACAAAGTTAATGTATACCAGGAACCCACAGTCGAATTGTAGATCACAGATGTTTTGAGTGCAAGATGTATATATCAGAATGATAAGCAGCTGGGTTTGCAAGTGGTGGCCCTGCAGTGGCAACCATAAATTGGCTATGGAAAGGAACAACGGTCGGTCGGATCCCTCGTGTGAGGATATACATGGAGATGAAGACATGTCATCCCGCCAACTCTGGAACCAAATACCATAGAAAGGGCACTAAGTATATATCCAGAAAGCAATAATGAGCGGGAAGAAGAAAAGGCCAGTTCCTATGCGCCGATTTGGCATCCGCGTCCATAAAATTGCCTAGGTATGGAAAGGTACAATGGTCGGTCAGATTCGTCATGTGAAGATACAGATGGAGATGAAGATATGTCAGCACGTGAACCCTGCAACCGCCCATCATAGGAAGATGACTAATTATAAAACCAGAAAGACATAATGGACGGGAAAAGAAAAAGGGGAAAATAGATAAGTATATGACAGTCGAAAAAACCTTTCTTTTTCCATTTATTGATGCCAATGTTTTTGAACCCCTGCTAGGTTCTCACTAGTAAAAACATTAACTGCAGATCACTGAAGTTCTTTGGCTGCAAGATGTATATGATGGAACAGGGGACATAGGTGTTGGGTACTGTGAACCCAGGGCTTGGTGCCCAAATAATTGCCTAAGTATTGGCCAAGACAAAGGTTTTATATCTATTTCAATAGTATTCATACTAGTATCTATCAATGGAGAAAGTTTTCATATTTATCTGAATAGTATTCATACTAATATATATTAATGGATTGTTTATGTTTCAAATGCAACTGATCTCCCAATTTGCAAGATGCTCTTCGGTTTGCAAATTTTGTTAAAAGCACGAAAATTTTGACTGTAATATGTACATAGCATAACAAGAAACATGAATTTGCATTCTTGTCTCAACGAGATAAACTCGTTATCATCTATTCATATTGTATTTCTTGCAATGACATGAGAAAACGTCGGCTCTCCATAAACATCAATATCTAAATTAAATTAAATACAATCAATATTTGGTGTGACTTAAGTAATTAAAGCATAAATTGCAGACTACATAAGTTCTTTGGCTGCAAGATGTATATGACGGAACATGGAACATAGTTGTTTAATACCACAAACCCAAACATAATTGTCTAAGTTTTTTGTGTTTATTCCAATAGTACTGATATTAATATATATGCACGGATATTATCAAATAGAAGAAGCTGCAATATATCCAACATACTGAACATGAACATTACATCAACAGTTGAGCCGCTTATGAAAAATTATTCTTAAATGTAAAATGTAAAGAAAGAACAGACCAGTCTTTATTTAGATTGAAGTAGTGGGCAACATAAAGTAAATATTTTCGTTCATGTTTAACGAAACAGGGGAAGAAGGTACAAAATAGAATTAAAACAAATACCAGAAATTGGAAAATATTGAAATATGTACATTGATGAATCTTCTTGACATTCAAACTCTTTATTCATAAAAAACAAGTTGAATATCAATTTTGGTTTTTGTACTTAATCGATGCTACCAACTACATCTATCACGGTTTGTTGAATACCTTGTCTCTTCCATATATGGCCTGCTTGCAACAGATGCTTATTCAACATTCCATTCTTTGTCAAGTATTAATTTCCCTCTGCCGTAAAAAAGTTGGGGTTTAAGGTGATTTCCTTCCAATGTTCCTGACCCTTGACATCCGAGACAACTTATAAAATGCGATTCAGGCTGTTTTCAAAGTGGACAGAGTCGTTTGATGTCACAACAACTATGGCAGGGGAAAAAAATTCAAGTACGTAGTGACTGGTATTCTCCCTGTATTCGATCATCTGTTTGGTTGAAAAGCCTGCTTGAGGATTTGTATGTTGAACTTCTTTTCTTTATTACAGTAGATTGGAAGAAGCATTCAACCCAGATGCAAAATGCAAATCTGTTGAGGTACACAACTTATTCATGCAGCAGAGGTGTGGCAAGTGCATCAAATCCTGCAGAACGCACCAGCAGAGGTCTGGAAACTGTATCAAATGTTGCATATGGCATCATAATATATATTTCCTCATAGCGGTGGAGGTATAGCGGCTCATATAAAGGTCTAGAATGTTCGGAGGTGACATCAAATATGTGGACTCTGCAACTACATCCAGAGTAAACTGAACAAACTTTGACAAAGAACATGGCTTTCTGTCAAGTCGGTTACCAGACCCGCATGTAGCTCATCAAAATTTGAAATAGAAACTTTTGTAGTGATAATGTGTCATTTTATCCACCCATACAGTTTATGTTACCCGCCTTTGGTTACATTTGCAAATGGAGAAATATTTCACGTCGTTTACGAACATGACAAGCCATTTTGCAAGCCACTATAAATGCGCGGGCCCCAAGGAAAACAAATTCTTCTGGGATTTGTACAATTCGATACACTTGCAAAATCGGTGCTGTTGGAAGAAGCTATATACTTAAACGAAGAAATATTTTTCATGCGACCTCAAAATCCATTACAATTCCCAACAAGAAAACAAAGAAGTTCAACAAACAAATCTCTAGGCAACCGTTTCAACCAACCAAGGCATCGAACACAACGAGAACACCAAACAAAACATACTTGTTCTTTTTTTTTCGTCCTCTCTAAGTTTATCTTGTATAACATGGTTGTTTTTACTCAAACCTCTTGTCACATAAAACCAGTCTCTCTTCTTTCATCTGCCCCTCAATTGCATCTATAAGTTGTCTTACATGTCCATGACAAGGAACATTAGAATGAAGGCGCCCTAAAGCACAACTCTTTGATGATAGAGAGAAATGGTAAGTATTTAAAAGCAATGCTGGATGATATTCTGTAGATTTTGTGTTGATTGGTTTTAATGACAGATGTTCTTGATATTTTTGCTTATTAATGCCAATCTTTTCGAATATGTACGCGGAATAGTGACTAGCAACACGTATTAAAAATCCCATATCCGAGCAAATTCTCAAATCTGACATCTAAGATATGCACAATATTAAATAGGGACATGACCTCAAGGCCTCTGTGGGTGACATGTTCGTGAACTATGCTGAAGCTTTCATGAAAACTAAAACTGCACAAGCAAAAAAAATAAAATAAAAATTATTTTCACAAATTCAAAATGCAGGCAAAACAAAATTACCATATCCCATAATATTCGCCTGCCTATTCATTTTAATGGGAGATGTACTCGAGCTTTCCAGTTATTAAAGCCCATCTTTTCGAACTTGTCTAGTCGGTTCTGAATTTTGAAATCATATTTAATGTGTATTGGGAAGCGATGAAGGTAGTGGGGATGAATCCCTATGTAACAAATGATACTACTATTTTTCTGTCTTTTTCTCCACGAATGTATGTAAAGCATACGTAAAGAAAAGTAATTCGAGAATGCTAATTTTTTTTGACATGATCCCTTGAAATTCAAATATTCCGCAAGTCCGATTTTCAATTTGTATATCGCAGAACTCTCCGTGCTGTTTGTAGGACACAGAACAACAGAAGAAGAATTTAGAGCCCGCCACCCCGAGAACCCGTGATCCAAAAAATGCTTACTATTTTTTGTGTGTGTTTTTGTCCACCAGCGTATGTAAAACGTACATAAACTAAACTGTTTCGAGAATGCTAAATTTTTTGGACACGAGGCCCTTAAAATTCAAATAATTCGCAAGTCCGATTGTCAATTTGTATATCGCAGAACTCTTCGATTGTCAATTTTTAGTCGGCTACCCCGAGAACCTACGATGCAAAAACTGGCCAAGTATGGGATGGCGGCTCCGTGCATGATTTATATATCTAATTTATAAAATTACATATCTCCTATGTTTAATTTATGTTGTCCATGAAACTTATAATTGCATAAATTTCAATCTCTTTCGTCCAAGAGCCCTTCTTTTAAAGAAAACTAATTTGGGAATGCTAATGTATACACTGAACACGACATTGTGGAACTCTCCGTGCTATTTGCAGGGCACAGAACAACAAAAGTCCAATTTTCATCCCCCCACCCCGAGAACCCGCAATCATTAACTTATGTTGTCCAGGAAACTTATATTTTATAAATTGCATTATCTTATGTCCAGGAGCCCTTCTTTTAAAGAAAACTAATTTGGGAAAGCTAATGTATACACCGAGCACGACTTGCCATAGTTCGATAGAAACTATCTGTGAAGCTACATCCATAAAACTGGCTAGCTATGCAACCAAATGACGGTTGGTCGGAATGACCACAGAGACGCGAGAAACTATAGAGTCAGAAACACAGTTTACAAGAGGAAAATAAAAAGGAGAGAACAACTATATCTTCTACACAGCAAAATGAACTCTCACAACTATGAAACCATAGCAACAAAGAATCCATGGAAACAACATAAAAAACTATGAAATATACTTTGAGGCTGACAAACTCTACTTCAATGCGTAAGAGATGCAATTTACATCGCCTCAAATGTTTTAGTCGGTTATTTTATCTTAATAGTATTCTATGCAAACTCCTTTGCAAAAAAATGTAACTAGAGATCCAACTATAGATGCAACATCCCAACATTGCAAACCTTGGGCAAACAAGAAGAAGCAACAAATAAGAATCCAAGTGTAGGCATAGGACCAGAACCCTGCAAATAAGGCCCAACTGTAGGCGCAGGACCAGAACCCTGCAAATTCGAATCAAGAAAAAATAAACAACATACACCGAAGAAAGAAGAAAGCAACAACCACTCCCCTAGGAACTATGTTGTTCCAATCGCGATTGCATAAACCGAAACGTGCAAACTAAAACAACATGAGCAGGCAAGCAAGAACAACAAGAACATGCAAATCACAAATCAGTGCCATGCAAAAAACAAGCATAGAGCAGTGAACCAGCAATGCCGCTGGAGCATATAAATTTTAAAAATGGAAGAAAATGTCTTGTAACAAGCCTATTAAGTAACCATTCAACACTACCAAGCCTGTTAGGTAAACATTTAAGTCTATCCGAAATACTCTGTATACATTTAAGAACAAAATTCAATGTGGCAAGTCTCTGACGTATCCCAAAAAAAATATTATATTTTTACTGACGATAGTTCGAACACCAGACAATGTATTGGAAGGCCAAACTTTCGATATGCCACCATATCAAACATTGCCATAAATTTAACTAGCATAAAATGCTAAACCAAACATTTGAATTAATGCTACCATTAATCCACCTTCGACGAATGCATAAGAAAAAATATGATTCAAAAAGACCATATACGATCAAATACTTTGGATATGCCAACATATATAACATTGGGAATAGCAAAGTCGACAATAAAACCTCCAATCCCTTGTCCAATCAAATCATGACAAATATGGTACTTTTTTTTTATATAAAAATTGATGTTTTCAGTTCCCTGGTTCCAACAATAGATAATATGGAAATATTTGTGGTCAAAGGACAGACTAATATGAAGTCAACGATTTGTCGATCGCTATAGTCCCTCTTGCCTACGACAGGGACTAATAAGTAGTCATTGTACTTATTCTTTTACTATTAATGAAAAGTAATGTGATAGTTGCTACATATTTTTATCTTCTTGGTTTTGATTTACATATTTAGTATTTCTCGAATATACACTCTACCACTTCCTAAATTAGATATGAAATTATGAAATTTAGTGTCTACACTAATGAAATAAACTCCTTTTGTTTTTTTTAAATATGAAGCTTTGGTTTGTGTTTCTTAACATTTTCAGTGCTCGTGTAGTGTAAAATCTTTAAGTACATATGTATTTTCATGAATTAGATAATTTAACACGATATCAAAGTTGTATTGCTGAAATTTTCCATCGAGTAAATGGAGAAGCCATTTACTTATGAGAGGGATTTAACAATGCAAGATTTTAGTTGGTATGATCACCTACAATGTCAAGTGATTGGGGTGATCCATGAGTAAAAAAGGAACAAGGAATTATTGTTGTGAGATTGTTTTCACATGTAATGTCGAAACCTCCTTGAAGACTTGGCTCAGAACTATTTGATAGATCAAAGATCTAACCTACCATATTTCTTCCTTTAGGTTAATTTTCAATTGTGAATTGTAGGCGCTAAAAGAGAAAAGGAGAATTGATAATATTTAGAATTCCTTTAATCAAATTGCTATTCAAACACGCTACCAAAAAAAAACATCTAACTTGATTCCAATTAATGCATAAAATATCCTTCTTAACTAATGTATGACTAACTACTTATAATAAATAGAAAATAAAGTCACACACCAAAATTGAATCTACAAATATTAATCTAAATAAACATCAATGACTTAAATGTCTTTTAAATCTTCATATAATAAACACATGATATGGTGTGGGAGATGATAGTCTTGACTCTTAAAGAAAGAACTTACAACATGTTGATATTATGGTAGCTGCGGGAGGTATTAACCTCTACGTGTATGCTTTGACGGGGCTAGAATATTCCAGGACGCAAGAGAAACTCTAAAACATTGGATAATAACCCTAGAAGACAAGTTGGCCCAGCCAAGTCTCCAAGGAGGTTTCGACATTACATGTGCAAAAAATCTCACAACAATAGGTCCTTGTTCCTTTTTTACTCGTGGACCACCCCTATCACTTCACATTGTAGGTGATCATACCAACTAAAATCTTGCATTGTTAAATCCCTCTCATAGGTAAATGGCTTCACCATTCACTTGATGGAAAATTTTCAGCAATACAACTTTGACATCATGTTCAATTATCGAATTCATGAAAATAAATATGTTCTTAAATATTTTACCCTACACCAGCACCGAAAACGTTAAGAAACACAGACCAAAACTTCATATTTAAAAAAACCAAAATGAGTTTATTTCATTAGTGTAGAGGGAGAGGACACAACACCTTATAACATTTTCACCTGTTAAGTGAACTAGATTTCTTCCCCTCAAAGCCTAAGCTCAAGACTTGGTTGGTGCATCTATGTATGGAAAGAAAGGAAAAGTACCCATCAAAGAGGAGTCCTTAAACTACCAGCCCCAACACTCATGTAGGCATGTACGTAGCTTTGCTGATAGCAAGCAACAATTTCATTTGTTCATTTGTGTTATCCATAATTTTCTGAATATCCCCTCTAGAGGAAGAGAAGATGGGACCCACAACTTCCTCCATTTTTACCTTTGGAAAAATGAAAGTGTTACCTTCAATATTGTTCATGAGCACATTCAGATCTAGTAGTAGCTATTGTCCCACCCTCTTAGGCGGAGGATCCATATAATGGACTGCTAAGGAGTCGTTATAAAGATTGACTGGCCGATATATCCTCTCCTAATGGATGGAAATACGGGTTCTAATGGAGGGTCTCAATATTTGTTGATCTCTTATAGTAATAACATCTTGAGGTTTGCAAGGGTAACTTGGTATAAAAAGAAGTCCTTACTGCCAGAGAAAATATTTCCCACTTCAGATAATATCATATATAATGCAACGACCCTCGTTGATTGAAATATCACTTATTCATATAAGAAAGGTGATATTTATGAGGCGAAGCAAAGATATATTGGTAGGATTGCTCCATCTATTTTCTCGAACTCGAAATTGTATATAGGAAATTCAATGATTGAATGCATGTAAGGTTATTTATTCCTTATAACACTTACCAAAATGACCTTGCCCTCCTTAACGAATCCACTAACCTGACAAACGATCAATCAATAAAGCAAAATTGAATCTACAAATATTAATCTAAATAAAGATCAATGACTTAATTGTCTTTTAAATCTTCATATAATAAACACATGATATGGTGTGGGAGAGGATAGTCTTCACTCTTAAATAAATAACTTACAACATGTTGATATTATGGTAGCTGTGGGAGGTATTAACCTCTACATGTAACCTTTGACGAGACTAGAATATTCTAGGACGCAAGAGAAACCCTAAAACATTGGATAATAACCCTAGAAGACAAGTTGGCTCAAAAGAATAATTAATATTGAGTTATTAGCCTATAGGAAGAGAAGTCGGCCCAATTAGGTGAGTTGGAGCAGTAAAAGTAGGGGGCGCTAGAGCTCATTTGTCACACTCACTCTCACAACTGCATAATGGCATGTAGTGTGCATGAATGGAGGAGAGTTGCAGTTGTTGCAGTGGTGACTTGGTATTTGGTTATGGTTGGACTCTATGTTTGGTTATGGTTTGGAATCTCTGCTTGTTACGCTAGCTTTGGAGAGAGATTAGCTACCTTGGTTGGCTATTAGTTATAGGGTTTTCTTCCAGAATTATTCTTTTTGTCAAGGTTAATGTGCTCGGGTGATCCATGTGGATATTGGTGGCCACCCACCTATCCCAACTAGATCCTCTTGACAGTTTTTAATTCAACACATTCTTTTGTACTTCTTTGTAATTGTGGGTTCTACACTTTCAAGGCTATATGAAGCCCTACAAATCTTCCAGGTGGATATTGGTGACCACCTACCTAATCCAACTGGCTTATTTTGGATTTTTTCATGTCAATACATCTTTCTATACTTCCAAGGCCGTTTTAGGGCCCTAAACAATGTTTTTTTTTGGATTTCCACAGTCAAATTGTAGACGGAGTCAAAGTTTGATGACATAATGTGTAGTTCTAGAAAATACCTTTCAAACAAGCCATCATGCACATAAAATGGAGGTCGGATGCAAAAGTTACGACCCCAGAAAGTTGAAGTACAAACTTACCCATCAAGGCCCACATAACTTTTGGCATTTCACCTCCTAGGGTTAGTTTTTTCGACGTCTAGGGTTTTGGAATTCATGCATAATGTTAAAAATTCCTTTGGAGACTCATTGTAATCATTCTTCTGATACGAATGCACGTAGCATCCACATCTCTTCTTAAAGATAGCTACCACCATTCAAGCAAGTTGTTTCAGTTCTACAGTTTTATAGTTTCATCCTATTTTATTTATTAAATAGAAGTCATTGTTAACTGGATATCTATTGTTATCTATGTGTTATTGTATTCACTTTGTTATTTATTTTGTTCCGCTCATAAATCCAGATCAGTGGTATCAGAGTGGTTTTATCTTCATTTATTTTTCTTCGTGCATGTCCCCAATAAGATCTAGGTACAATAAGTTGGGACTCGAACCAGTTGAGTCATTGCAATATCGATCGCGCCAAGCCCAAAAACAACCCATGGGGGGAGAAAAGAAAGATGATGGAGCAGGATATCCTTTTAATTTTTTTCTCAAGGAATCCCTTGTGTGACAAAGGAACAGAATGATGGACAACTTTGCACAGATCCTTCGACAACTTCCCATAGGAGAAGAATCTTCATCAAGCGGCCATGCAACCCCCTTCAAGGTACAGGTAAATTTTGATATTCCATTATTTGAAGGAATGATAGATGTGGATGTTGTAGATAAATGGTTGAATCTACTCGAAGCGTATTTTTCGGTCCACAATTTTTTCGATAGGGAAAAAATTACTTTTGCACTCCTCAAGGTCATCCCCCATGTTAAGGACTGGTGGGATACTTACTCTGAGCAAAGGGCCATAGAGGAATCTGCAATATTTTTGGATTCCCCCACATGGGATTCCTTCATGGATGCCATTAAAGAACAATACTACCATGTTGGAAGCTATGCAGACTAGTACACTAGATGGACCACCGTACGTCAGGAAAGGGATTAGACAGTACCATATTTCACCAATATTTTCCATACCCTAGGCACCAAATTGGGTATCAAAGACTTTGAATGACATCTAGTGCTCAAATATCGTGGTTGTTTGCATAGATACATTCAAACAGAAATGGAGTTTATGGAAATCACATCATTAGGTACGATGTATAGATATGTTGTCAATATCGAGAATAAATTTAAGAAGAAGAGGCGAGAGTTTGCAACTGCAAACTCCTCACAGCCAAAGCAAGGAAAAGGTGGCCCCAACCCACACAAAAAGGGGAAAATAAAATATGGAAACTCTCAGGACACCCAGTCCAATCCACAACACAAGAAGGGTAATAATAAGTCAAAGAAGGACATGGGAAAATGGTGTGAATACCATAAAATCCCTTGGCACAACATCGAAGAATGTCACTCCAAGAAGTCACTGATGGCAGAGCTGAAAGATTCTGAGTCAGAGGCTGATTTTGACTTCGAATCGAATCCAGAAGGAGGGAAGTGAATTATCAATGTTGAACCTAATGCCACGGTCGGTACCACCAAAGTCCAACAAAGTGAACCAGAACAACTAGAGGAAGGGGAACGCCTATTTCACTCGCAGATGTGGGTAAAGGGGGCTCTGCTTCACTTCATTTTCGATAGCGGAAGTCAGAAAAACATGATCTCAGTGGAGGTCAACAAGCGATTGGACCTATCGACAACACCACACCCACATCCCTACACCATCGACTAGCTTCTCCAAGGAAGAGATCTCTGTGTCAGCCAACATTATCTTCTACCCTACGACATCAAACCTTTCAAAGACGAGGTATTGTGTGATATTTCTCCCCTTGAATTTTGTGATTTTATTTTAGGAAAACCATATTTGTGGAAGCATCGTGTTGTGTATGAGTCTAGACCCCGGAGTGTTATTATTACTTTGGGTAGACAATTGTACAAGGTACCAGTGGTGGTGCCACCTACCGCTATTTCTTTAATCTCTACTAAGAAATGTAGTAAGGTCATTTCACAGAATGGGAAGTTCGTCTTCTTTGTGATCTGTGCTCACAGTAATAAGAAGTTCACCACCACATATGTGGCCTCTACACAAAGTCTCTTTTTGCAGCAAAAGCAAGTGGACAAGATCATGGAAGAGTACAAAGACATCTTCTCCTCACCCACCAGGGTACCGATGCACTACCAAGTCAAGCATCCAATTGATATAACCCCCAGTGCACCTCTGCCTAATAGACTGGTGTATCGTTTCTCACTGATGGAAAATGATGAAATCATGTATCATATTTGAGAGTTGCTTCAAAAGGGGCACACCAGACCCAACTCTTCCCCTTTCCGAAGTCCGATTGTACTGGTGTGGAAGAAATATGGGACCTAGTGGCTCTAAATTGATTACAGAGAATTAAAAAAAATCATAGTCAGGAACTGATACCCAATTCCCAGAATTGATGAGCTTCTTGATCAAATTAAGGGGGGAAAGTTCTTCATCATGATTGATCTAAATTTTGGCTACCACCAGGTTCCCATCGAACCAACTGATGTATGGAAGACAACTTTCAAATCTAAATAAGGTCTCTTTGAATGGTTGGTCATTCCCTTTGGCTTGAAAAATGCACCAAACAATTTTATGAGGTTGATGGATGATGTATTAAGACCCTTCACCAACTCTTTTTTGGTGGTGTATTTAGATGACACCCTCATCTTCAACAAAACTTGGGAGGAGCACATGCATCATATTCAACAAGTTTTGAGCACTCTGCGACAACACAAGCTATATACCAACTTGGAAGAATGATCCTTTGGAATGTGCAAGGTCCAGTACCTGGGATACATTGTTGATGAGCATGGGGTACATGTTGATCAAGCTAAGATCCAAGTCATCTGTGACTGGCCAGCGCCAACCACACTAACCAAGCTTCAGAGATTCTTGGGATTGGCCAAATTCTACCCACGGTTCGTGTTGGGATTCTCCCATATTGCATGGGCCCTCATCCAAGTAACCAAGGGCGGTGGAAAATAAAATTTTTTGTGGGGGAAGGAACAACAACGAGCATTTGATGATCTGAAGCATCTATTTTTCTCAGCTCCAATACTCTCCTTACCTAATCTGCAACAACCGTTTGAGATTGAGACTGATGCATCTAACTATGTTGTCATTGTAGTTCTCACTCAACACAGTCATCCCATGGCATACCATAGTGAAACACTTTCAAATACTGTCTGGAAGTACCCCACTTATGAAAATGAAATGTATTCCATTGTACAAGCATGCCGTCAATGGAAAAATTACATTATGGGAAAGTAGAAAATCATCCATATTGATCGCAATCCTTTGCAGTTCATATAGACATAGAGGAAGTTGCAGAATGACCACCATCAGAATTGGTCCACCTACCTGCAACAGTTCCATTTGAACATCAAGTACAAGACAAGGAGCACAAATCATGTCATTTACTACCTCAGTCGACCCACCATGGTTGCACTCACCATCGTGCTCCATTCCTATGGACATGAGGCATCTGAGTGGCCCTCACTTTATCAACAAGATCCTAACTTTGCCACCACCTATTAGCTCTTGGGTACAGGCACGGATGTCACCAATTTTTACATTAAATATGGATTGTTATGTCATCTTGGCCATCTCTTTGTTCTGAAAAGTGAGCATACAAAGCTGATCTGGGAGTGATCTAAAAATGAAGAAGACTTGTATTCTTGAAAATATTTGCAAGTTAAATTTATGTGTTAAAATGCAAATGGATCAACTTTGCAACACAAGTTTAATAGGATTTACTCATTCAATATGCATATAAACAAAAACATAACCAATGAACAAAAAACACATAACACAACAAATGATAAAGGAGTTCACCCCTCTCTTGGGCTACATCTCCTGGTCCAGCTTCCAATGGATCATTTGTATTATTTTCTCAAAGCGCTAAAAAATGTTCTTTACAATGCTCAAAATGCCAAATAGACTGCTCCAATGGCTTCAGAATGTCCAAAAACCCCATAGCTGGGCTTTTTCAGCACCTCGTTTGGACAAAAATTGAAGTAGATAGGCTTCCTGGAAGTCTCCCCTTCAAGCTTGTTGTCTCTACATCTACAAAACACACCTCTCTTGGCTCAACCTAGCCCACACGCAATTTAAAGTGTAAAAACTTGGCACCAGGCGCAACCACACAACCGGTCCAAACTGTCAAACAGTTACGTGCCAGCCTTAACTACCAAGGCCCGTGGGCACATGGTCGTCACATGACCGCGCGCTATAACACAACAGGGCTTAAGTTTTAAAACCGTTGATAACTGTAATGTTTAAACCCACGCGCATATATATGTTGGTCAAATGTCATACCAAACCGCGCATATTCAAATGGTTATAACATATGTTACGGTGGGTCTAACCATCGTAGCTCCAGTCACATGCAATACAACATATAACCACGGGTCGGGGCTTAGCCCCAGCCCGGTCAACGCCCCAACATACATTTATATGATGTTAAATACATTGAAACACATATATATATATATATCAAGTAACATGTGTGGGCATGCCGGTTGGGTGGCCTTTCACAAAGCTTTACCTTGCCCCGGAGGTCACGGGGTCGACTCCTACTGAGTGCAAAGATTTTAACCAACAAACAAGTGACATGTGGTGACCATTGATTAGGCCACGTGTCGCCATTCCATTCGCTGCCAAAAAACCATGTCACATGCCAACTATCCAATAACTGTCTGCCACATCATCGTATGGCCTGCCACGTCATCGTCCGTACGGACTGTACGGATTGTACAGTC
>JASDQU010103589.1:141153-173680 GCA_032191745.1 Picea mariana | reverse complement strand
GGAACAAGGCACTATGGCCTAAGGTATCCACCTTCCTCTGGTTAATCGTTCACAACAGAATTCTAACCTGGGATAACCTTAGGTGAAGAGGCTTCATTGGACCCTCAATATGCGTCTTATGCCAACAACAAGAGGAAACCAAAGAACATCTTTTCAACAGGTGCCATTACATCCAGTCGATATGGGACCAGGGAGCTCAAATAATGCGAAGATCCAATCAAAACAGATGCAGCATCAGAGACATGATTGAAAACTGGGACTCAATCACTTACAGCAATCCCATACTGAATTATATTTGGCAACTCCTCCCAGGGTTTATTCTCTGGAAAATATGGAAGGAACAAAACAAACGAATCTTCCACTCCAAGGAATCCACACCAGGACTAACTTGGGGAAAAATTGCCACGCTCATCAAGGAAACAGTTAGAAGAAAAACCTGGCAACCAGAGGATTTGAATTGTAACCTGGAAGAACACTACACTCTACAAAAATGGCAACTTAGCTTGATCAACAAGCTAGTGATTAAAGCACCTAAGAGCCAAAACATCAATCCAATCACTTGGACCCCTCCTCTGACAGGTTTCATAAAGATCAACTTTGATGGGGCTTCCAAAGGAAACCCAGGACCAGGCGGATATGGAGCTGTACTCAGGAACTCCAGAGGAGAAATCCTCGTCCTGACAGCGGGATATCTGGGAGAGACTACAAATAATGCAGCGGAGCTAATTGGCCTACTGCAAGGTCTTCGAGTAGCAGTCACCCAACACAGTCGCAAGATCATCTTGGAGGGGGACTCACAAATCGTTATTCACCTGATCACTAAAATCCTCCATGGGGAAAACCCACAGAAAATCTCACCCAGTTGGCGACTCTCTGGGATGCTATAGGATTTCAAAGGTCTCCTAAGGGCCAACCTCAGCATCACCCCTTCTCACGTAAAGAGAGAGGCAAATAGGGTGGCGGACTGCCTGGCAAATGAAGGTGTATTAAGGGAGATTGAACAGATACACTGGGAAGCACACAACTCTGAAGATTTAGACATCTCAGAGAGGTGTCAAGCTCTTGCCAACAGGGATCTCCAACCCCCGGATGGGGTGCCACGCGGAGCAGGAGGAGTATGTGGAGCAGCCATTAATGGTGGCCACCCGCCCTCACATCCTCACCATTTATGATGGGCATAAACCCAAGCGACCTTCACCATTTGATGAGGCCTCTCACTCGCGCGAGGAGAACAACCGGTCAGAGCATTAAGACCACAGCCTTAATGGCCATAGCTACAATTTTCGCCCTTATCAGCAGTCTCGGTGGGTTTGGGATGATTCGGAAGGTTGCAGAGCTGAACGGGGACAACTTCGCAGTGGGTACTCCGGCAACAGATCTAGTTCTAAGCATGCCACGAGCAAGGGGGCGGCCTTGCAGAGGCACAGGGTAGTACGCGGCGGACTCGTGACGGAAGAGGCAAAAGAAGTTTGAGAAAGCATTGTCTCTAGCCAAGAGAAGGAGACCCAGGAAGTCTAGAGGAACAGGGACGCCTTCCGTGGCATATGTCGAGGAGATTCCTTGGAGGAATCCCTCTAGAATTTCTCAGAGAGCCTCCTTTTCACTGTTCCGGACAATTGGAATCCCCTCGCTAGTTTTGGAGCAGCCGCCATGACCCTTGGTCCAAGAGCTGAACACGGTCCCAACAACACTCCAGTTGAGGAATTCACACCTTGCTTTGTATAAGAAGAGATGCAGAGAGGTAGCGAAGAAAACATCCGTGAGCCTTCTGATGAAATGGGGCCGCAGAGTGGGAAGCAAGCGCACCAGGAGGAGGTCGACATGCAGAATTCGCAGTACCAACCACCACTTCTTCACCTGGAGCACCTAAATTTGATCTTCGATGTACGCAGCATGGTGGACGACCAGATCTTTAGAGCCATTCGCATCAATCAACGTTTGGATATGTTGTACACCGCCTACTCCAGCGCCACCCCAAGGCGCCAATGCCCCACCTGTGCTCAGGTCTACGCCATCCCAGTTAGACGCGGCAAGGAGAAGGACGACCACAAGGACATCGGCTAATAGGTTTTCCTGTTTGTTCACTGCTCAAAACTCTTTCTTTTTGATGCATAACAGAGCTGCAGCTCTTCTAGCTTATATCAATGGTAGTGATAGTATAGGAATGAATAGACCAATACTAAGGCTGGCCATGCACCCTGGTTTCCTTCGGCCAGGGTGGTAGACTAACACTTTGAGTTTGGAAGCTAGCTTGAAATGGCCAGCTGTCTCGGTTTCCTTAACAGGCGGGACAACTAGCACTTCAATAGAACACTGTAATTTTGCAATATCAATATAATAGGACCTGCCTTTTTTACTTAAAAAAAATAAATATAAGATTTAATTTATATCTAAATATTTAATTGAACTTTTAAAATCATAAGCTAACATAAAACCGTATTTACTTTCACATACAATTTAATTTCCATCCCCACTTTAATATAAGATTTAATTTATATTGACCTTACGGGTGTGGAAAGATTTAATTTATATTTAAATTTTTTAAAGGTTGTCGAAAGATTTAATTTATATTTAAATTTTTTAATGTTTAAAAATTAAAGAAGAGGAGACATGGATGGCCATTCCAACAACTCTTCTTATTACAATTTCTAGGAATCAAAAGTAATGATGGTTGGGATCTTGCTATCTCATAAGTTGACCTATTAGCCACTCCATCTTGAGCAATAGAATGACAAATTTACAACTGAGGTACTTTTAACTTTTGAGGCTGAAAACATGATTGAACTTGCGAATAATTATTGAGATCCAATCATCACAAACATGGAGCTTGCTAGCCACCCCAACATGAGCAATGAAACAACAAGTTTCCAACTTAGGCTCTTACAACTTCTAAGGCTAAAAACCCACTTGGACTTAACAATGATGGTCAACATCTTATCATCACAAATGTTGAGCTTGCTAGGGACTCCAATGTGAACAATAGAATGGTATGTTTCTAGCTCTAGTGCTTACAACTTTTGAGACTTAAAATCCTTCGCAATCTTTTAATGATGGTTGGGATAAAAAAAATCACAAATGTTAAACTTCTCAGGCACCCGAGTGTGAGTAGAAAGATGAAAAGTTTCCATTTTTTGTGCTTGCAACTTCTATGGATGAGAAGCCATTGTGCCTTTAAATGATTATCAGTCTTCAAACAAACATCACAAATGTTGATCTTACTAGATACCCTGGCTTGAGCATCAAAATTAAAAGATTCATATTTTTGCATCTACAAATTCTAAGTTTGAAAAGCTACTTCTACCTTGCAATGATCGTGAGGATACAACCATCATAAATGTTGAGCATGCTAGCCATGCCAACCTAAGCAATGAAATGACAAGTTTCTAAATTTGATGCTTGTGACTTATGAGGCTAGAAAACTACTTGGGCTAGGGAGATGATCCTTGGGATTATACAATAATAGAGGTTGATCCTGGTATCCACCCCAATGTCAGAAACAAATGGAAACTTTCCAACTTTGGCACTTGTGACTTCTAGAGTTGAAACACTACTTGAGCTTGACATTGATGGCTAGGATCTAGTCATCAAAAAGTTGAGCTTTCTAGTTGTGACCCTAGCTTGAGCAATGGAATGATAAGTTCCCTTTTGAGGTTGAAAACCATACTTGACTCCAACAATGAGGATTGGTTAAATTCAATCGCGGAATACGTTAGAGATTGAGATAACATGATGACTTGTTACCTAACTCTAAACTTTGGGCCTATTGTCATTGATTGAGATTTGAACCCAAAATACCCGAATGACATTTTGCCCTACGTTGGGCTCCTTCCTAACTTTGTGTCTCTTTACTTATGCTTAAGACAAGGGCTTGTGGTGAGTTTTTCTCTTTACAAGGGCTCATGTTAATGTTTCATAATATTTTTTTGTATTTCTCCCTCGTAGTTATTGATAAGACTTATGGCCATTTTTTTATAATTATTCAGTGTGATTTTTAACTTATAAATGTTTCATAATATTTATTTGTGTTTCTCCCTCGTAGTTATTGATAATTCTTATGGCCATTTTTTACAATTATTGTGTGATTTTTAACTTATAAGTGTTTTAAATTTGGTAAATTTTGAGTTTTGATAATGTTCATTGTAGTAACTAGATTTATGATTTAATTTATATTCTAATGACATATAAATCCAAACTTCATATTAACAAAGAATAATAACCCACTTTAACATGAAAAAAAAAAGATAAAAATTTGAATATTAAACCAAACAAAACCTTCACCAATTGATTAGAATTTGATCAAATAAATATAAATATGGTGATATTTTCCCTTACTAAAATTTAATTCTATAAAAAAACATGACATACACACATACATCCTAAAATACCGTCATTGTTTTATAAGATCATTTGACAGTTCTATGAATTAATAGCTTGTAACAACAAGCTCTATGTCCTTATCCAAAATCATTATACCAATATGGTAATACTAAGTCCTTATCCAAAATCATTTGACCAATATGTTAAGACTACTATGGTAAAGGGTCAATCCACCTAGTACAACCAACCACTTTTGATGCAATCTCATGACCTATGTTCTACCCTTTTTAGAGTGTCATTCCAACCACTTTTGATGCAATCTTCATGGTCTATGTTTAATTCTTTTCAAAGTGTCATTCCAACTAGTATAATTAGTCTTCACTCAATACAATTATTTTTAAGAATTTTTTCTATATTACTTCGATATATAGAGAATTAAGTTTAAAAAAAAAATTCGTAGAAAAAAAAATTAAAAATATGTATTTATTTTTAAGAAATTTTAAATTCAAATTAAAAAAAATGTAAACATACATAAATTTTAACAATTAAATTGCTATATAATTTATTTTACAAAAAAAAAAAATCTCATATACTAATTTGATATTTAATTTGTAATTTCAAAATTAAATTATTATTATCAATAATCTCATATTTCAAATTCCCTTACATGATAAAATCTTTTGCTAAATGTCATGACTTTCTCTAACATGATTATTTAATGTCAAAGCATAGACAAATTGCCGGAATATGGTGTATTTTTTTATTTCTTTTTGTTTTTTACATTCCTATGGCTCTTTCCCACACTTTGGCTTTTTTGGTCTTATTATTATTTATTATGAAAACATGAGATCCAATTCCCTAATGATTGTGTATTTTTTAAATTTGGCTTTTTTGGTCTTATTATTATTTATTATGAAAGCATGAGATCCAATTCCCTAATGATTGTGTATTTTTTAAATTTATATTTGCTTTAGTAGGTTCCTATGGGTCTTCCCCGTGTGGGGGACTTTTGTGTATTGATCAATTTGATGGTTATTTTACTCAAGCCTCGTGCTAGAAAAGGTAAGAAGCAATGGTTTATTAATTTTAAGTCAATCATCACAGGTCTCCTAAAGCAAAGACAACCTTCTATTCATACTGCGTTGAAAGCCGTTATTATCCTTTTATTTTAAAGGCCTCTTTGTTAATGAATTATTTTGTAAAATTAACTGCCAATGCCATCCACGTAGGATCTTTGACTCTCAATCCCCACTTGTGTTTGGTTTCGTAAACAATGTTGTTATCTCAATGGTGTGTGACATCGTCCTTAGACTTTAATCAAATTGGATAAGCACTGAGAGAATAATGTCACCAACCTCTTTAATATAATTTTTTGAACATAAACATCACATGACAACAACATTATGGCATCAATCCCATCGACAACCTTCATATTAACTCATAAAAGATCGAGATACAATCTGTTGCATGCACATACAATTCATGACACGTGTCATTTGTTTTTAAACGTTGTTATGAATCTATTCTCCCTTAACCATAACTTTCTATCATTTCCTTTCTCTATGTACTTTCTATTTTTAGTAGTTTACTAGTGAGAGTTTACTAGTTCACTAGTGATTAGTGATTTCATAGGGAGGAGTATACTTGGCGTGTGTTGGCATATCTCTACTTATGTTTGGCACATGTGGAATGCATTAGTTGGGAAGGTACACTTTTTTTAGTTGGTGAACATTTTTATATGTATAGATTATCTTTATTCTAGAACAGGAGATGGATAGAATATTAAAAACAAGTGTTGCATGGCAGTGTAGTCCTTGCCAGGTTGGGATAGGAGAAAATGCGACCTAGTACAAACACGTGGTTAGAAAGTTGAAATACACGTGGTTTGCATGCAGAACATAGTATTCCCGAATTAGTTCTTCCTGAAAAATATAAAAAATTATCAACATTTGAAAGATTGTTGGACACAAAAAATTTAGCATTACTGAATTAATTATCTTTAAAACAAGGATTCCTGGACACAAAAGAAATTGAAATTTATGAAATTATAGGTTCCTAGAGAGCATAAACTATACATACCAAAAATGTAATTTTATAAAGTAGATATTTAGTTTTATACATACAAAATATGTACTTTTATAATGGATCGCAGGTTGTCGGGCTGGCGGACTCAAAATTGGGCCTCTTATGTTCTCTGCGATACAAAAATTGAGAAGCGGAATTGCGGACTATAGAAATTTATGATAAATTAATAAATTATACATACGAAATATGTACCTTTACTAAATTAGATATTTAGTTTTATACATATGAAATTTGTACTTTTATAAAGTATGGGGATGAGATTTTATAGAGCATGCACGGAGCCCTCATTGGATACTTAGCCATTTTTTGGATCACGGGTTCTCGGGCTCAAAATTGGGCCTCTGATGTTCCGTTCTCTACAGATAGCACCGACAGTTCCATGATATACAAAATGAGACGCGGAGTTGCGGACTATACAAATTTACCAGAAATTAATAGTCTATTACACATCTGTGGAGATTACATGAATATTTAAAAACATATAATAGAATAGTAATAACGTGTGTTACATTTAGTTTTCTTTAAAACTAAGGATTTTCTTGGACAAAAAAATTATAGCATTGTCGAATTAGTTTTCTTTGCACACGTTTTATAGAGCATGCACGGAGCCCTCATTCCATACTTAGGCAGTTTTTGGATCGTGGGTTCTCGGGTTGGCAGGCTCAAAAATGGGCCTCTGTTGTTTCGTGCCCTAGAAATAGCACCGAGAGTTCCGCGACATACAAATTGAGAAGTGGACTTGCGAACTATAGAAACTTATTATAAAATAAATAATGTTTGTTACATATCTCTAGAAATTACATCAACATTTAAAAGAATACAATAGAATAGTAATAACGTATTTTACATAGAAGGGTTCTGGACAGAAGAGAAATCAAAATCTATCAAAGTATAGGTTCCTGGACACTAAAAGAGTTAGCATACAATAGAATAGTAACAACGCCGTTCAAGACAAAAAAAATAGCATACAATAGGACACAAGAAAAACAAGAAAGGTTCCTCGAAACTCAAAATTTAGTATACAATAAAGGCTTGTCGAATCGGTTTTCTTTGGCTTCGACAATTTTAACATCTCGCGAAAGACATGAGGTGACAAAGAAACAAGAGAATGGTCGCACAGTGGAATAATTCTTTGGCCTGGAATATATTTTTCAGCGCACCAAGAGACCACCTCCTTATAGTCAAAAACCTCAGGGACACAACCTGCACGAGCAATTCCAGAGTTCCAAATCACTTTGTTCTGAGTGGAATGGGATGAATAGTAAAAGTATGCCCTGGACCATTGGAAGTTTTGGTCCTTGTGTGCAAACATATTTACTGTATCTCCACAAAACTATTTTCGACCTGCTGCCATAAGTCTACAAGAACGTTTGTTTGCTCCAGACGATGAATGAAATGAAAAGTTGGAAGGGATAATATAACCCTGCACAAACTTTGGTCCAAAGCGTGTGAATGGGAGATGTCCTCGAGACTTTCGTTGATTAATGGCAATTTGGATCGTTGTTGCATAATGTGTTGTTAACATTAAAAACTAGTAATTGCATACATAGAAAATGCGAACATGGCGGATATTGCAATCACCGATTAAACATTGTAGATTTCTTGAGCCGCCCAACACGATGACGTGTGTTCAAGATGAACAATCGAAAGGGACAAAATAACTCTTCGCACATCTTGGTTTAATGCATAATAATGGGAGATCTCCTCGACCGTTTCCCCCATTAATGACAATGTTGACGGTCCCTGCATGGTCAGGTGTTAGCATGAAAGGTTTTTAATTGCATAGTAAGAAAGTACGGAGGTCACATGCATGAGAAAAAAACAGCTACAAAATAGGGTTGCAAGGTACAACCGTTGAAGGTGAGGGCGCGAGGGTCAAATTGTATGTATCAGAACTTTTTGATTGTAATGTGCGTAACAACGAAGAGGGTATGGTAGGACAACCGGAAGGACAGGAAGTTAGTGGGGATGGAAGGCAGTGAGAGATACTTTGAAACATTTGTGAGCCGTGGTAGAGTGAAGAGCGGACAATGTCAAAATCCGGTAGTCAATTTGTATATTGCACAGGGTGCGATGCCACTTCTTTCGTACCTCTGTGTCCAGTTGTCACTACCAAGAGATAGTTTAGTATTGAAAATAATTTTTTAGATAATGTTAGATACTTCATAGGGATTAGCATCCGTAAACAATGGCAATCTCCAACCTGTCAGCCCTGCATTTTGTGTGTCAATTTGTATATCACGGAACTGGGAGCACTGTTTGGAGGATACAGAACAATAGAAGTGCAATGTTGAGTCATCCAGTTCACAGGTTTGCTTGTCAATTTGTATATTGCGGAATTCTGGGTGCTATTTGTAGGTCACACAACAATGGAGGCCCAATTTTGAGCCCGCCCGCCCGAGAAACCGCGATCCAAAATGTCGCTAGGTATGGAATGCAAAATTCGTACATGCTCTATAAGATATCATGTCCATACTTTATAATCCCATAATACACAGGAAGAAACAAAGGGAAAAATGATGAAGTAGTTAGCAATGGAATTGTAGATCATGGAAATTTTGAGTGAAAAATGTATATAACTGAACAAAAAGGAACAGAGTCCAATTGCGCCAACTCGGAAACCGCGGGCATAAAATTCACTAAGTATGGAAAGGAACAACGGACGGTCCAATTCACCATGCGAGGATATAGATGGAGATGAAATTGGCACCAACCCGACAACCGTGGACACAAAATTGGCCAAGTATGGAAAGAAACAGTGGTTGGTCGGATTCGTCATGTGATTATATAGATGGAGATAAAGATATGTCAACCCACCAATGATGGGGTTGCACATTTTGTGAACCCGACAACAGGAGGATCCAAAACAGGCTGAGAAGGTCTCTGCAGAAGACGCGAGGGCCCCGACGTTCTAATTGTATCGCTGCAAACATTTGAATGCATAATCTGTAACACGGAAGAGAGGACAATGTCTGAATCCGATAGTCAACTTGTATTCGGTAGTCTAGTTATATACTTAGTCGCGTCTCTATGATCGCGGGTTCCAACGTTGGTGTGTTGACATAGCTTTATCTCCATCTATATCCTCGCATGGCGAATTGGACCGACCTTTGTTCCTTTTCATACTTAGTGAATTTTATACCCGCGGTTGCCGAGTTGTTGCAATTCAACTCTTCTGCTTCTTGTTCTGTCATCTACATGTACCACTCAAAATTTCTGTGATCTACAATTCCACTGCGAACTTCTCCATCATTTTTCCCTTATTTTCTTCCTGTGTATTATGGGACTATAAAATATGGACATGATATTTTATAGAGCATGTACGGATTCCGCATTCCATACCTAGCGACATTTTGGATCGCGGGTTCTCGGGCAGGCGGGCTCAAAATTGGGCCTCCATTGTTCTGTGCTTTACAAATAGCACCCAGCATTCCATGATATACAAATTGACAAGCGGTCTGGTAGACTCAACATTGCACTTCTATTGTTCTGTGTCCTCCAAACAACACTCCGAGTTTCGCGATATAAAATTTGACACACGGAATGCAGGGATGGCGGGGTGGAGATTTCCATTGTTTACGAATGCTAATCCCTATGAAGTATCTAATAGTATCTAAAAAATTATTTTGAATACTAAATTAGCTCTTAGTAGTGATAACTGGACACAGAGGTACAAAACAGTTGGGATTGGACAAATTTTGAGTGGAATATGTATATAACGGAACAAAAAGGAACAAAGTTCAACTATGCCAACTTGGCAACCATGGGCATAGAATTCACCAATTATTAAAAGGAACGGTAGGTGGTCCAATTTTCCATGCGAGGATATATATGGAGATGAAATTGGCACCAACTTGGCAACCGTGGAAATAAAATTGGATAAGTATGGAAAGCAACAACGGTCGGTCAAATTCATCGTGTGATTATATAGATTGAGATAAAGATATGTCAACATGCCAACGCTGGGGTTGCACATTTCATGAACTTGACAACAGGAGGATCCAAAACAGGCTGCGAAGGTGTTTGCAGAAGATGCGAGGCCCCGACGTTCTAATTGTATCGCTCCAAACATTTGAATGCGTAATCTGTAACACGGAAGAGCGGATGATGTCGGAATCCGGTAGTCAATTTGTATATTGCGATAGTTTGGATCGCGGGTTCTTGGGTGGGCGAGCTCAAAATTGGGCCTCCATTGTTCCATGCCCTACAAATAGCACCCAGAATTTTGCGATATACAAATTGACAAGCGGACCTGCGGACTGACGGACTCAACATTGCACTTCTATTGTTTCGTGGCCTCCAAACACTACTCTCAGTTTCGCGATATAGAAATAGACACATGGAATGTAGGGCTAGTGGGGTGGAGATTGCCATTGTTTAGAGATGCTAATCCCTATGAAGTATCTAACAGTATCTAAAAAATTATTTTGAATACAAAATTAGTTCTTCGTAGTGACAACTGGACACAGAGGAACGAAACAATTGGGATTGCACAAATTTTGAGTGGAATATGTATATAACGGAACAAAAAGAAACATAGTTCAATTGCGCCAACTCGACAATGACGGGCATAAAATTCACTAAGTATGAAAAGGAAAAGTGGGCAGTCCAATTCGCCATGCGAGGATATAGATGGAGATGAAATTGGCACCGACACGACAACCGTGGACATAAAATTGGCTAAGTATGGAAAGAAACAATGGTTGGTCGGATTCTTCGTGTGATTATATAGATGGAGATAAAGATATGTCAACCTGCGAACCATTGGGGTTGCACATTTCATGAACCCGACAACAGGAGGATCCAAAACAGGCTGCGAAGGTGTTTGCAGAAGACGCGAGGCCCCAATGATCTAATTGTATCGCTCCCAATATTTGAATGCGTAATCTGTAACACGGAAGAGCGGACGATGTTGGAATCCGGTAGTCAATTTGTATATTGCGGAGGGTGCAATCCCAACTGTTTCATACCTCTGTGTCCAGTTCTCAATACTAAGAGCTAATTTAGTATTCAAAATAATTTTTTCGATACTGTTAGATACTTCATATGGATTAGCATCCATAAACAATGACAATCTCCACCCCGCCATCCCTGCATTCCGTGTGTCAATTTCTATATCGTGAAACTGGGAGCGGTGTTTAGAGGACACAGAACAACAGAAGTGCAATGTTGAGTCCGCCAGTCCGCAGGTCCACTTGACAATTTGTATATTGCGAAATTTTGGGTGCTATTTGTAGGGAATAGAACAATGGAGGCCCAATTTTGAGCCCGCCTGCCCGAGAACCCACGATCCAAAATGTCGCTAGGTATGGAATGAAGAATCCGTACATGCTCTATAAAATATCATGTCCATATTTTATAGTCCCATAATACACGGGAAGAAAATAAGGGAAAAAGGACGGAGAAGTTTGCAGTGGAATTGTAGATCATGGAAATTGTGAGTGGTAGATGTAGATGACGGAACAAGAAGAAGCAGAGTTGAATTGCGCCAACTCGGCAACCGCGGGCATAAAATTCACTAAGTATGAAAAGGAACAGTGGGCGGTCTAATTCACCATGCAAGGATATAGATGCAGACGAAGATATGTCAACACGCCAACATTGGAACCCTCGATCATAGAAACACGACTAAATATATAACTAGAAATCGATAATACACAAGAAGAAGACGAGGGAAAAGTATCTCGCTGAAGAACATATTGTGTTTGATTATTAATGCAAATGCTTTCGAACCCTTGCTAAGTTCTCACTAGTTAAGGCATAAATTGCAGATCATGGAAGTATCTTTCGTGCCACTGTGTCCACTTGTCACTAGTAAGAGCATTGTTGATGTATATCAGGAAGGACGCGAAGTTGCTGGGGATGGAAAGAAGAAACAGATACTTTGAACGAAGTTAATGTATACCAGGAACCCCCAGTAAAATTGTAGATCAAAGATGTTTTGAGTGCAAGATGTATATACCGGAACAATAAGCAGCTGGATTTGCAAGCATCAGCCCCGCAGTGACGGCCATAAAATTGGCTATGGAAAGGAACAACGGTCGATCGGATCCCTCGTGTGAGGATATACATGGAGATGAAGACATGTTAGCCCACCAACTCTGGAACCAGATACCATAGAAAGGGCACTAAGTATATATCCAGAAAGAAATAACGAGCGGGAAGAAGAAAAGGCCAGTTCCTATGTGCCGATCTGGCAACCGCAACCATAAAATTTCCTAGGTATGGAAAGGTACAATGGTTAGTCGGATTCATCATGTGAAGATATAGATGGAGATGAAGATATGTCAGCGCGCAAACCCTGCAACCACCCATCATAGAAAAACGACTAGTTATAAAACCAGAAGGCCATAATGGACGGGAAAAGCAAAAGGGGAAAAGAGATAAGTATCTGACAGTCGAAAAAACCTTTATTTTTCCATTTATTAATGGCAATGTTTTTGAACCCCTGTTGGGTTCTCACTAGTAAAAGCATTAACTGCAGAGCACTGGAGTTCTTTGGCTACAAGATGTATATGACAGAATAGGGGACATAGGTGCTGGGTACTGTGAACCTCGGGCCTGGTGCCCAGATAACTGCCTAAGTATCGGCCAAGACAAAGGTTTGATATCTATTTCAATAGTATTCATACTAGTATCTATCAATGGAGAAAGTTTTCATATTTATCTGAATAGTATTCATACTAATATATATTAATGGATTGTTTATGTTTCAAATGCAACTGAGCTCCCAATTTGCAAGATGCTCTTCGGTTCGCAAATTTCGTTAAAAGCACGAAAATTTTGACTGCAAGATGTACATAGTGCAACAAGAAACATGAAAATGCATTCTGGTCTCAACGAGATAAACTCGTTATCATATATTCATATTGTATTGCATGCAATGACATGAGAAAACGCTGGCTCTCCATAAACATCAATATCTAAATTAAATTAAATGCAATCAATATTTGGTGTGACTTAAGTAATTAAAGCATAAATTGCAGACTACAGAAGTTCTTTGGCTGCAAGATGTATATGATGGAATAGGGAACATAGTTGTTCAATATCGCAAACCCAAACATAATTGTCTAAGTTTTTTTAATTTATTCCAATAGTATTGATATTAGTATATATGCATGGATATTATCAAATACAAGAAGCTGCAATATATCCAACATACTGAACAGGAACATTACGTCAACAATTGAGCCGCTTATGAAAAAATATTCTTAAATGTAAAATGTAAAGAAAGAATAGACCAATCTTTATTTAGATTGAAGTAGTGGGAAGCAGAAAGTAAAGATTGTCGTTCATGTTTAACGACACAGGGGAATAAGGTACAAAATACAATTAAAACAAATATGAGAAATTGGAAAATATTGAAGTATGTACATTGATGAAGCTTCTTGACATTTTTCTTGACGTTCAAACTCTTTATTCGTAAAAAACGAGTTGAATATCAATTTTGGGTTTTGTACTTAATCGGTGCTGCCAACTACATCTATCACAGTTTTTTGAATACCTTGTTTCTTCTAGATATGGCCTGCTTGCAATGGATGCTTATTCAACATTCCACTCTTTGTCAAGTATTAATTTCCCTATGTCATCAAAAATTTGGGGTTTAAGATGCTTTCCTTCCAATGTTCCTGACCCTTGACATCCAAGACAACTTAGAAATGTGATTCAGGCCGATTTCAAAGTGGACGGAGTCGTTTTATGTCACAACAACTATGGCAGGGGAAAAAAATTCAAGCACGTAGTGACTGGTATTCTCCCTGTATTCGATCATCTGTTTGGTTGAAAAGCCTGCCTGAGGATTTTTATGTTGAACTTATTTGCTTTATTACAGTAGATTGGAAGAAACGTTCAACCTAGATGAAAAATGCAAATCTGTTGAGGTACATAACTTCTTCGAGCAGTAGAGGTGTGGCAAGTGCATCAAATCCTGTAGAACAGACCAGCAGAGGTTTGGCAACTATATCAAATTTTGTAGATGGAATTAGAATATATCTTTCCTCATAGCGGTGGAGGTATGGAGGCTCATATAAAGGTCTGTAATGTTCATAGGTGACATCAAATATGTGGACTCTGCAACTACATCCAGAGGAAATTGAACAAACTTTGACAAAGAACATGGATTTCTGTCAAGTTGGTTACCAGACTTGCATGTAGCTCATCAAACTTTGAAATAGAAATTTTTGTAGTGATAATGTGTCATTTTATCCATCCATATAGTTTCTGTTACCTACCTCTGGTTACATTTGCAAATGGAGCAATATTTCGCATTGTTTACGAACATGACAGACCATTTTGCAAGCCACTGTAAATGCGCGGCCCCTGAGGAAAACAAATTCTTCTGGGCTCTGTACAATTCAATACACCTGCCAAATCTGTGTTGTTGGAAGAAGCTATATACTTAAACGAAGAACTATTTTGCACGCGACCTCAAAATCCATTATAATTCCTAGCAATAAAACAAAGAAGTTCAACAAACAAATCTCTAGACAGCCTTTTCAACCAACCAAAGCATTGAACACAACGAGAACACCAACCAAAACATACTTGTTCTTTTTTTTTTTGTCCTCTCTGAGGTTATCTTGTATAAAATGGTTGTTTTTACTCAAACCTCACGTCACATAAAACCAGTCTCTCTTATTTCATCTTCCCCTCATATGCATCTCTAAGTTGTCTTACATGTCCATGACCAGGAACATTAGAATGAAGGCACCCTAGAGCGCAACTCTTTGATGATAGAGAGAAATGGAAATAAGTATTTAAAAGCAATGTTGGATGATCTTCCGTAGATTTTTTGTTGATTAGTTTTAATGACAGATGTTCTCAATAATTTCGCTTATTAATGTCAATCTTTTTGAATATGTACGCTAAATAGTGACTAGCAGCACGTATTAAAAATCCCATATCCGAGCAGATTCTCAAATTTGACATCTAAGATATGCACAATATTAAAGAGGGACATGACCTCAAGGCCTCTATGGGTGACACGTTCATGAACTATGCTAAAGCTTTCAAGAAAACTAAAACTGCACAAACGAAAAAAAACAAAATAAAAAATGATTTTCGCAAATTCAAAATGCAGGCAAAAAGAAATTACCAGATCCCATAATATTCGCCTGCCTATTTATTTTAATGGGAGATGTACTCGATCTTTCCTGTTATTAAAGCCCATCTTTTTGAACCTGTCTGGTTGGTTTTGACTTTTGAAAGCATATTTAATGTGTATTGGGAAGTGGTGAAGGTAGCGGGGATGAATCCCTATGTAACAGACGATACTACTATTTTTCTGTCTTTTTCTCCATGAGCGTATGTAAAGCATACGTAAATAAAAGTAATTCGAGAATGCTAATTTTTTTGGACATAAACCCTTGAAATTCAAATATTCCGCAAGTCCGATTGTCAATTTGTATATCGCGGAACTCTCCATGCTATTTGTAGGACATAGAACAACATAAGCCGAATTTAGAGCCCGCCACCCCGAGAACCCACGATCCAAAAAATGCTTACTATTTTTTTTGTTTGTTTTTTTCCACCAGCGTATGTAAAATGTATGTAAACTAAAATATTTCGTGAATGCTAAATTTTTTGGACACGAGGCCCTTAAAATTCAAATAGTCCGCAATTTTGATTGTCAATTTGTATATCGTGGAACTCTCTGATTGTCAATTTTCAGCCAGCTACCTCGAGAATCTACGATGCAAAAAATGGCCAAGTATGGGATGACGGCTCTGTGCATGATTTATATATCTACTTTATAAAATTACATATCTCCTATGTTTAATTTATGCTGTCCAGGAGCCCTTCTTTTAAATAAAACTAATTTGGGAATGCTAATGTATACACCAAACACGACATTGCGGAACTCTCTGTGCTATTTGTAGGGCACGGAACAACATAAGCCCAATTTTCAGCCCGCCACCCCGAGAACCCGCGATCATTAACTTATGTTGTCCAGGAAAGCTATAATTTAATAAATTGCATTATCTTCTGTCCAGGAGCCCTTCTTTTAAATAAAACTAATTTAGGAAAGCTAATGTATACACCGAACATGACCTGCCATAGCTCGATAAAAACTATCCACGAAGCCGCGTCCATAAAACTGGCTAAATATGCAACCGAATGGCGGTCGGTTGGAATGATCACATAAACGCGAGAAACTATAGAGTTAGAAACACAGTTTACAAGAGGAAAATAAAAGGGAGAGAACATCTATATCTCCCACACAACAAAATGCACTCTCACAACTATGAAACCATAGCAACATAGAATCCATGGAAACAACATCGACAACTACGAAATATACTTTGAGGTCGACAAACTCTACTTCAACGTGTAAGAGATGCAATTTACATCGCCTCAAATTTTTTAGTCGGTTATTTTATCTTAATAGTATTCTATGCAAACTCCTCTACAAAAAAAAAATGTAACCAAAGATCCAACTGCAGATGCAACATCCCAACATTGCAAACCCTAGGCAAACAAGAAGAAGCAGCAAATAAGAACTCAAGTGCAGGCGCAGGACCGAAACCCTACAAATAAGGCCCAATTGTAGGCACGGGACCAGAGCCCTACAAATTCGAATCAAGCAACAATAAACAACATACATCGAAGAAAGAAGCAAGCAACAACCACTCCCCCAGGAACGATGTTGTTCTAGTCACTATTGCATAGATCGAAATGTTCAAACTGCAACAACACGAACAGGCAAGCAAGAACAACAAGAACATGCAAATAACAAATCAGTGCCATGCAAAAAACAAGCATAGAGCAGTGAACCAACAATGTTGCTGGAGAATATAAATTTTAAAAATGCAAGAAAATGTCTTGTAACAAGCCTATTAAGTAACCATTCAACACTACCAAGCCTGTTAGGTAAACATTTAAGTCTGTCAGAAATGCTCTGTATACATTTAAGAACAAAATTCAATGTGGCAGGTCTCTGACGTATCCCAAAAAAAATATTGTATTTTTACTGACGATAGTTCGAACACCAGACAATGTATTGGAAGGTCAAACTTTCGATATGCTACCATATCAAACATTGCCATAAATTTAACTAGCATAAAATGCTAAACCAAACATTTGAATTAATGCTAGCATTAATCCACCTTCGACGAATGCATAAGAAAACATATGATTCAAAAAGACCATATACGATCAAATACTTTGGATATGCCAACATATATAACATTGGGAATAGTGAAGCCGACAATAAGACCTCCAATCCCTTGTCCAATCAAATCATGACAAATATGGTACTCTTTTTTATATAAAAATCGATGTTTTCAGTTCCCTGGTTCCAACAATAGATAATATGGAAATATTTGTGGTCAAAGGACAAACTAATATGAAGTCAACGATTTATCGATCACTATAGTCCCTCTATGCCTACGGCAGGGACTAACAAGTAGTCATTGTACTTATTCTTTTACTATTAATGAAAAGTAATGTGATAGTTGCTACATATTTTTATCTTCTTGGTTTTGATTTACATATTTAGTATTTCTCAAATATACACTCTACCACTTCCTAAATTAGATATGAAATTATGAAATTTAGTGTCTACACTAATGAAATAAACTCCTTTTGGTTTTTTAAAATATGAAGTTTTGGTTTGTGTGTCTTAACGTTTTCAGTGCTCGTGTAGGGTAAAATCTTTAAGTACATATGTATTTTCATGAATTAGATAATTGAACATGATATCAAAGTTGTATTGCTGAAATTTTCCAGCGAGTAAATGGAGAAGCCATTTACTTATGAGAGGGATCTAACAATGCAAGATTTTAGTTGGTATGATCACCTACAATGTCAAGTGATTGGGGTGATCCATGAGTGAAAAAGGCACAAGGACTTATTGTTGTGAGATTTTTTTCACATGTAATTTCGAAACCTCCTTGGAGACTTGGCTCGGAACTATTTGATAGATCAAAGATCTAACCTACTCTATTTCTTCCTTTAGGTTAATTTTCAATTCTGAATTGTAGGCACTAAAGAAGAAAAGGAGAATCGATAATGCTTAGAATTCCTTCAATCAAATTGCTATTCAAACACCCTACAACAAAAAAACATCTTACTTGATTTCAATTAATGCATAAAATATCCTTCTTAACTAATGTATGACTAACTACTTATAATAAATAGAAAATAAAGTCACACACCAAAATTGAATCTACAAATATTAATCTAAATAAACATCAATGACTTAAATGTCTTTTAAATCTTCATATAATAAACACATGATATGGTGTGGGAGATGGTAGTCTTCACTCTTAAATAAATAACTTACAACATGTTGATATTATGGTAGTTGCGGGAGGTATTACCCTCTACGTGTATGCTTTGACGGGGCTAGAATATTCCAGGATGCAAGAGAAACTCTAAAACATTGGATAATAACCCTAGAAGACAAGTCACCCAACCAAGTCTCCAAGGAGGTTTCGACATTACATGTGAAAAAAATATCACAACAATAGGTCCTTGTGCCTTTTTTACTCATGGATCATCCCAATCACTTGACATTGTAGGTGATCATACCAACTAAAATCTTTCATTGTTAAATCCCTCTCATAGGTAAATGGCTTCTGCATTCACTCGAAGGAAAAATTTCAGCAATACAACTTTGATATCATGTTCAATTATCTAATTCATGAAAATACATATGTGCTTAAATATTTTACCCTACACCAACACTGAAAACGTTAAGAAACACAGACCAAAACTTCATATTTAAAAAAACCAAAATGATTTTATTTCATTAGTGTAGAGGGAGAGGACACAACACCTTAGAACATTTTCACCCGGTAAGTGAACTAGATTTCTTCACCTCAAAGCCTGAGCTCAAGACCTGGTTGGTGCATCTATGTATGGAAAGAAAGGAAAAGTACCCATCAAAGAGGAGTCCTTAAACTACCATCCCCAACACTCATGTAGGAATGTACAGAGCTTTGTTGATAGAAAGCAACAATTTCATTTCTTCATTTGTGTTATCTATAATTTTCTGAATATCCCCTCTAGAGGAAGAGAAGATGGGGCCCATGGCTTCCTCCATTTTTACCTTTGGAAAAATGAAAGTGTTACCTTCAGTGTTCTTCATGAGCGCATTCAGATATAGTACTAGCTATTGTCCCACCCTCTTAGGCGGAGGATCCATATAATGGACTGTTAAGGAGTCGTTATAAAGACTGACTAACCGATATATCTTCTTCTAATGGATGGAAAGACGGGTTCTAATGGAGGGTCTCAATCTTTGTTGATCTCTTATAGTAATAACATCTTGAGGTTTGCAAGGGTAACTTGGTATAAAAAGAAGTCCTTACTTCCAGAGAAAATATTTCCCACTTCAGATAATATCATATATAATGCAACGACCCTCATTGATTGAAATATCACTTATTCATATAAGAAAGGTGATATTTATGAGGCGAAGCGGAGATATATTGGTAGGATTGCTCCATCTGTGTTCCCAAACTCGAAATTGTATATAGGAAATTCAATGATTGAATGCATGTAAGATTATTTATTCCTTAGAACACCTACCAAAATGGCCTTGCCCTACTTAACGAATCCACTAACCTGACAAACGATCAATCAATAAAGCAAAATTGAATCTACAAATATTAATCTAAATAAAGATCAATGACTTAAATGTATTTTAAATCTTCATATAATAAACACATGATATGGTGTGGGAGAGGATAGTCTTCACTCTTAAATAAATAACTTACAACATGTTGATATTATTGTAGCTGCGGGAGGTATTAACCTCTACATGTGACCTTTGACAAGACTAGAATATTCCAAGACGCAAGAGAAACCCTAAAACGTTGGATAATAACCTTAGAAGACAAGTTGGCTCAAGAGAATAATTAATATTGAGTTATTAGCCTACAACAAGAGAAGTCGGCCCAATTAGGTGAGTTGGAGCAGTAAAAATAGAGGGTGCTAGAGCTCATTTGTCACACTCACTCTCAAAACTACATAAGGACATGTGGTGTGCATGAATGGAGGAGAGTTGCAGTTGTTGTAGTGGTGACTTGGTCTTTGGTTATGGTTGGACTTTATGCTTGGTTATGTTTTGGAATCTCTTCTTCTTATGCTAGCTTTCGAGAGAGGTATGCTACCTTGGTTAGCTATTAGTTATAGGGTTTTCTTCCAGAATTATTCTTTCTGTCAAGGTTAATGTGCTCGGGTGATATAGGCGGATATTGGTGGCCACCCACCTATTCCAACTAGATCCTCTTGACAGTTTTTAGTTCAACACATTCTTTTGTACTTCTTTGTAATTGTGGGTTCTACACTTTCGGGGCTATATGAAGCCCTACGCATCTTCCAGGTGGATATTGGTGGCCACCCACCTAATCCAACGGGCTTAGTTTGGATTTTTTCATGTCAATACATCTTTTTGTACTTCTAGGGCCCTAAACAATGTATTTTTTGGATTTCCATAGTCAAATTGTAGACTGATTCAAATTTTGACGACATAATGTGTAGTTCTTGAAAAGACCTTTCCAACAGGCTATCACGCACCTAAAACAGAGGTCGTATGCAAAAGTTACGACCCTGGGAAGTTGAGGTACCAACTTACCCATCGAGGCCCGCATAACTTTTGGCATTTCACCTCCTAGGGTTAGTTTTTTCAATGTCTAGGGTTTTGGAATTCATGCATAATGTTAAAAATTCCTTTGGAGCCTCATTGTAATCATTCTTCTCATAGGGATGCACGTAGCATCCACATCTCTTCTCAGAGATAGCTACCACCATTCGAGAAAGTTGTTTCGGTTCTATAGTTTTATAGTTTCATCCTATTTTATTTATTCAATAGAATTCATTGTTCACTGAATATTTATTGTTATCTATGTGTTATTGTATTCACTTTGTTATTGATTTTGTTCCGCTCATAAATCCATATCAGTGGTATCAGAGCGGTTTGATATTCATTTATTTTTCTTCGTGCATGTCCCCAACAAAATTTAGGTACAATAAGTTGGGACTCAAACCAGTTGATTCGTTGCAAGATCGGTCGCGTCGATCCCAAAAACAACCCATGGGGGAAGAAAAGAAAGATGATGGAGCAGGATATCCTTTTAAAGTTTTTCTCAAGGAATCCCTTGCATGCAAAAGGATCGAAATGATGGACAACTTTGCACAGATCCTTCGACGACTTCCCATAGGAGAAGCATCTTCATCAAGAGGCCATGCAACCCCCTTCAAGGTATAGCTAAATTTTGATATTCCATTATTTGAAGGAATGATAGATGTGGATGTTGTAGATAAATGGTTGAATCTGCTCGAAGGGTATTTTTCAGTCCACAATTTTTCCGATAGGGAAAAAATTACTTTTGCACTCCTCAAGGTCATCCCCTATGTTAAGGACTAGTGGGATACTTACTCTAAGCAAAGGGCCATGGAGGAATCTGAAATATTTTTGGATTCCCCCACATGGGATTCCTTCATGGATGCCATTAAAGAACAATACTACCATGTTGGAAGCTATGCGGACTAGTACACCAGATGGACCATTGTATGTCAGGAAAGGGACTAGACAGTACCATATTTCACCAATAATTTCCATACCCTAGGCACCAAATTGGGTATCAAAGACTTTTAATGACATCTAGTGCTCAAATATCGTGGTTGTTTGCATAGATACATTCAAACAGAAATGGAGTTTATGGAAATCACATCATTAGGTACGACGTATAGATATGTTGTAAATATCGAGAAAAAATTTAAGAAGAAGAGGCGAGAGTTTGCATCTGCAAACTCCTCACAGCCAAAGGAAGGAAAAGGTGGTCCCAACCCACACAAAAAGGGGCAGAGAAAATATGGAAACTCTTAGTACACCCAGTCCAATCTACAACATAAGAAGGGTAATAATAAGTCAAAGAAGGACATGGGAAAATGGTGTGAATACCATAAAATCCCTTGGCACAACACCGAAGAATGTCGCTCCAAGATGTCACTGATGGAGGAGCTGAAAGATTCTGATTCAGAGGTTGATTCTAACTCCAAATCGAATCTAGAAGGAGGGAAATGAATTATCGATGTTGAACCTAGTGGCATGGTTGTTACCACCAAAGTCCAATGAATTGAACCAGAAGATCTAGAGGAAGGGGAACGCCTATTTCACTCGCAGATGTGGGTAAAGGGGGATTTGCTTCACTTCATTTTCGATAGCGGAATTCAGAATAAAATGATCTCAGTGGAGGTCATCAAGCGACTGAACCTGTTGATGACACTGCACTCGCATCCCTACACCAACGACTAGATTCTCTAAGGAAGAGATCTCCATGTCAGCCAACATTGTCATCTTCCCTACGACATCAAACCTTTCAAAGACGAGGTATTGTGTGATATTTCTCCCTTTGAAGTTTGTGATTTTATTTTAGGACAACCATATTTGTGGAAGCATCATGTTGTGTATGAATCTAGACCCCGTAGTGTTATTATTACTTTGGGTAGACAATTGTACAAGATACTAGAGGTGGTGCCACCTACTGCCATTTCTTTAATCTCTGCTAAGAAATGTAGTAAGGTCATTTCACAGAATGGGAAGTTCTTCTTCTTTGTGATCTGTGATCACAGTTATAAGAAGTTCACCGCCACATCTGTGGCCTCTACACAGAGTTTCTTTTTGCAGAAAAATAAATTGGACAACATCATGGAAGAGTACAAAGACATCTTCTCCTCACCCACCAGGGTACCGACACACGACCAAGTCAAGAATCCAATTGATCTAACCCCCAGTGCACCTTTGCCTAATAGACTGGTCTATCATTGCTCACTGATGGAAAATGATGAAATCATGCATCAAATCCAAGAGCTGCTTCAGAAGGGGCACATCATACCCAACTCCTCCCCTTGTGGAAGTCTGATTGTGCTGGTGCAGAAGAAATATGGGACCTAGTGGCTCTAAATTGATTACAACGCATTAAAAAAAATCATAGTCAGGAACCGATACCTAATTCCCAGAATTGATGAGCTTCTTGATCAAATTAAGGGGGAAAAGTTCTTCAGCATGATTGATCTAAATTTTGGCTACCACCAAGTTCCCATCGAACCAACTGATGTATGGAAGACAACTTTGAAATCTAAATAAGGTCTCTTCGAGTGGTTGGTCATTCCCTTTGGCTAGACAAATGAACTAAACACTTTTATGAGGTTGATGGATGATGTATTGAGACCCTTCACCAACTCTTTTGTGGTGGTGTATTTAGATGACACCCTCATCTTTAGCAGAAGTTGGGAGGAGCACATGCATCATATTCAACACATTTTGAGCACTATGCAACAACACAAGCTATATGCCAACTTGGAAAAATAATCCTTTGCCATGAGCAAGGTCCAATACTTGGGATACATTTTTGATGAGCATGGGGTACATGTTGATCAAGATAAGATCCAAGTCATCTGTGACTAGCCATCCATAACCACACTAATCAAGCTTCAGATCTTCCTGGGATTGGCCAACTTCTACCGACAGTTCATGTTGGGGTTCTCCCATATTGAATGGGCCCTCATCTAAGTAACCAAGGGTGGTGAAAAATAAAATTGTGCATGGGGGAAGGAACAACAACGAGCATTTGATGATTTGAAGCATCTATTTTTCTCAGCTCCAATACTCTCCTTACCTGATCTACAAAAAACATTCGAGATTGAGACTGATGCATCTGACTATGCTGTCAGCGTAGTTCTCACTCAACACGGTCATTCGATGGCATACCATAGTGAGACACTTTCAAGTATTGTCTAGAAGTACCCCACTTATGACAATTAAATGTATTCCATTGTACAAGCATGCCGTCAATGGAAAAATTACATTCTAGGAAAGTAGAAAATCATCCATATTGATCACAAGCCTTTGTAGTTCATATAGACATAGAGGAAGTTGCAGAATGACCACCATCAGAATTGGTCCACCTACCTGCAGCAGTTCCATCTGAACATCAAGTACAAGACAAGGAGCACAAATCATGTCCTTTACTACCTCAGTTGACCCACCATGGTTGCACTCACCACTGTGCTCCATTCTTATGGACATGAGGCATCTGAGTGGCCCCCACTTTATCAACAAGATCCTCACTTTTCCACCACCTATTATATCTTGGGTATAGGCGTGGATGTCACCAATTTTCACATTAAAAATGGATTGTTATGTCATCTTGGCCATCTCTTCATTCTGAAAAGTGATCATACAAAGCTGATCTGGGAGGCTCACTATAGTCGGATGGGAGAAAATTTTGGCGTGGAGAAAACTGTGGCCATTCTACAAAAACATTTCTATTGGTCAAAACTATGACATGATGTCAACAAGTATATAAGATATTTCACTGCCTGTGCCATTTCCAAGCCAACCATCAAGAAGCAAGGCCTATACAACCCTCTTCCTACTCCCAAGAGGCCTTGGGAATCTTCCATCCACTAAGAAAGGAAATGATTGTGTATTTGATCAATTTTTGAAGACGGACATCCTCAAAGCCTGCAAGAAGACCATCACAGCAACAGATATTGCCAAGCTCTTCTTTGAACGAGTGTGGGTCCATTTTTGGATACCACATACCATCATCTCCGATCGGGACAACAAGTTTCTCAACACATTTTGGTCGAGTCTTTGGTCACTGTTGGACACCAAGATCTCTAAATCCACTACTTTCCACCCCCAAACCGACGACTAAACAAAGTTCATCAATTGGATGATTATGCACATCCTGTGCATGTAAAAATCTAAGCATCCATGTACCTGGGATGAGATTATTCCCTATGTTCAACATAGCTACAACAGGGCTCTCCATAGCTCCACCGACCATAGCCCATTTTAGGTGGGGATAGGATTCCAACCCTTGGGTCCCATTGATGTTGCATTACCTATTTCCACCACACAGGAAGAATTTTCCCATGTTCATTATGAGGATTACAAAGCCACCACATTCATTGAGCAGATTCAACACATTCGCCAATAGGTCCATGAGATTTTGGAGAAAGCCAATGCTAAGTACAAGAAGCACCATGATAAACACACAGTATCACACTAGTTTCAAGTGGGAGACAAGGTCTAGTTACATTTGTAGAAAGAGCACCTTACAGGGCCCCATCAGAAGCTCCTCCCACTTCACTATGGGCCTTACACTATCACCAAGGCTGTGGGTAGCAATGATTTTGAGCTCAACACTCCACCCTTCCTTGGCTTGCACCCAGTGTTCAATGTGGACCTCCTTCGGCCATATTTTCCACCGTTATTGGACACCTTAACGATTGTAAAACAACTGACACCAACACAACTCAACCCTGACTATGTGGAACATGCATCCACTGATCAGATAGTGGACACATAGGTCAAGGGCACTCGCCAACAGAGGATCTATCTTTATTGGGTTGTCAAGGTAGGAAAACTCCTACACCAAGGCAAGTGGCTCACCCAGGGAAAAATTCAACATAAGTTTCCTCACCTAATGGGGGAACTCAACACAATGGAGACCATTTCTTCCTAATGGGGGAGGATTGATCTAGGTGGATATTGGTGGCCACCCACCTATTCGAACTGGATCCTCTTAACAGTTTTTAGTTCAACACGTTCTTCTGTACTTATCTGTAATTGTGGGTTCTACACTTCCAGGGCTATCTAAATCCCTACACATCTTCCAGGTGGATATTGGTAGCCAGCCACCTAATCCAACTGGATTAGTTTGGATGTTTTCATTTCATTACATCTTTGTGTACTTCTAGGGCCATTTTGGGGCCCTAAACAATGTTTTTTTGGATTTCCATAGTCAAACTGTAGACAAAGTCAAAGTTTGATGGCGTAATTTGTATTTCTCGAAAATACCTTTTTAACAGGATATCACGTGCCTAAAATGAAGGTCGTATGCAAAATTTACAACCCCAGGAAGTTGAGGTACCAACTTACCCATTGGGGCCCACAAAAATTTTGGTGTGTCACCTCTTAGGGTTAGGTTTTTGGATGTCTATGGTTTTCACATTCATGCATAATGTTAAAAATTCCTTTGGAGCCTCATCATAATGATTTTGCTCAGACGAATGTGCGTAGCAGCCACATCTCTTCTCAGAGATAGATACCACCATTCGAGCAAGTTGTTTCAGTTATGCAGTTTCATCCTATTTTGTTTATTCAATAGAAGTTATTGTTCACTGGATATATGTTCTTATCTATGTGTTGTTTTATTGAGTCTGTTATTCGTTTTGTTTTGCTCATAAATATGGATCATTGGGGGTGGCCTTTGATCCTATGGTTGGGTGACAATATTTCTATATTTTCTATGGTGAAAATGAGCACACCTATTATTTTAATAGGATATGGGACCACACTATCTTCAGACAGTCTAACCAATAGAAGGTAGATTGGGAGGATTTGCTCAGTTGTAGTTGCAATTGCAGTCAAATGTTTTGTCATAGCAACGAAACCCTAACCCTCATGTTGAGGCACCTTGAGTGAAGAACTTGACCTAATTCTTGGATAACCTAGTGTGCCCTATCCTAGCGCACTTCCTGGTACTCTCAACAATCTAAGGCGTCAAGTTTGAGTTTTTGGTCAAAGTTAAAGTTTGAAGAAGTCAAATTCAAATGTTGACCAATTCAAAGTAAAGGGTTGACCAAGTCAAAGTAGTCATGACATTCTCTATGAAGTTAGGAAACAAGTTGGAAGGGGATTCTAACTTCAGAGCATGGAAGACAAGGATTGACCTCATCCTTGCCAAGAATAAAGTATTGGATATCATGAAAGGAAAGATCATGGAACCACAGTTTGAAGTAGGAAAAGAGAAGGAACCTCAGAATCTTGGATTTATGGATAAGTTCAAGGACAATGACACCAATGCTATGAGTATCATAGCAGACTCTGAAAAGGACCATTTGATACCCTACATTTCTCATCTTGACTCATCTAAGAAGATGTATGATGCTCTAACTAACATTTTCTCAGTCAGAAATATTGGATAAGTAATGATGCTGAAGAATGAGATCCGTGACATGAAAATGAATGATGATGACAACATAACATCATATTGTGTAAGAATCTCTCAGTTAAGAGATCAACTACAATCTATTGAGGAAATCATTTCAGAAAAGGAACTAGTAAATATAGTACTTAAAGGCCTTCCCAAGACATGGGATTCATTTTCCACAAGTATGAACAAAAGAAAGGAGTATCCCACATTTAAAGAACTTTGGACTTGATGTGCACAAGGAGAATCAAGGATTAGCGCAAAAGAGAAATCCCAAAAGAAAGATGATGATTAATCCTACACAACAAAGTTCAACAAATTTAGGAATAAGAAGAAGTTTGGCTCAAGGAAGAAACCAAATCAAGAAAGGGATATGTCAAAAATACAATGCTTCAACTGTCTAAAATATGGTCACTACAATAACCAGTGTCCCGAGTTAAAGAAAAGGAAGGAAACACATGAAGCAATAGTTTCCAAAGAAAAAGAACCCTCAAAGAAAGTCAAGTAGGATGAAGCATATTGTTTTCTTTTAGTCAAGGTAACAATATTCTTTTGTAACATAGTCCTTGCACATACCATGTTCCTATACATGTCAGGTGTATCTATTTATTAGAAGATAAGATGGTCATATACCTATCAGAAAATAACAAGATAAGGATTGTCATTACAATGACTACTAGTCAAGAAATGTATCTGAAAGGGATGATGTATGTTGACAACCTTTGGTGACAATTCCTATGGAAGATATTACATAAGCAACAAATTCCAGATGGGTCACAATCAGAATCAAAATTGAAGAGACACAGAAGGAGTAGGACTAGAAAGAAGTCAGTAATCAAGAGGAAACTAGAATATACTTGTGACACTTTGCAGAAAGAAATAAGGATGTAGATGGAAGCATGGACTCTCTCAGATGGAGGGAGATGATTGCAGAATTCCAAAAGAAGAGTATGCATATTGTTCATTTAGTCATGAAGCCGTGATTAGGAGACAGATAATCCCCAATGATATGATCCATTGAAGAAGAATTCATGAAGACTATGAAGTATCTATACATGTTCTTCATTGGAAGTAGAAGCCATTCGAAAAGAAGCTTTGAGTATCCTTGGTTGTCCATCTAAATTTATGTTCCTATGACGAAACGAAAAAGATGGAATTTTTAGAACGGAAGAGACTTTAATCTATAGAATATTCTGTGGACTCCAACATTGAAAAGAAACATGAGGAAGGACATGAAGATTCCAAGAAAGAAAGAAAATTTAGAACAACAATTGAACCAATTGTTCTACCAAGAATCATAAGACTACTAGCATGGTTTGAATCCACTATAAGCAGTCAAACAAAAGGAATGGAAGAAAGTTGTGATGAAGAACAATGTATGTGAGAAATTATGAATGGAAGCATTGAGAGGTACAAGGCGAGTTTCAGAACTAGAGGGTTCTCCCAGAAGGATGGAGAAGACTACGATGATAGCTTGTTCTAGTAACCAAATACACCTCTAGTTGAGCGACTATATCTCTTGCAATACACATGGGTTGGAGTTTACATCAGATGGATGTAAATGTTGTTCTTCTCAATAGAGTAGTTGAAGAAGAAGCATATGTAGAAGAACCTCAAGGTTTTTAGGTATACCAGAAAGAGACCCATGTATGTATATAGAAGAAGACCTTGTATGGAGTCAAGCAACCTAGTCCAGATCCTCTCATGTAAAGCATAAGCATGGTGAAAAATTCCTATGATATAGGAAGTGTATCGAAACGGTTCTTCAGAAGTCCAAAATGATGGATTGAAAATCCATGGAAAACTCCCATGATGACATATCTAAAGAAGTTGAGAGACTCTGATCTAGTAGACCCATCCATGTATCGGTAATTGAATGGCTCATTGATGTATTTGGAATATTCATCTAGATATTTTCTTTATTGTGAAAATAGTTTTAGGTGGAACCTAGCCATGAGAATTGAATAATTGCAAAGCATGCCTTGAAATGTCTTCGTGGGACATTAGAGTTATGATATACATCTACATGGATGTATCGATTCAGATTGGGTAGGGAGTGCATAAAACCGAAGAAGTGCTTCTTGGATATGTTTCAGTTTGAGGCTTTCCATGATATCTTAGACTATCAGGAAACATAAGTCTGTTGCACTCAACACTACATAAGCATAATATATTGCAACTTGTGATGCTTGTACGGAAGTAGTGTGGCTCCATAGTCTAGTTTTAGGATTTTTTGATCAAGTGTTGGATTCAACTATGATATATTGTGATAATCAGAGTTGTGTGAATCTTTCAGATAACCTGGTGTTCCATGAAAGATCGAATCACATTGAGATCAAGTATTATTTTCTCCATGATAGAGTCCAGAAGGGAGAAGTGGTTCTCCAGTATATCTACATAGATGAGAAGATAACATATATGTTGGTAAAGCCTTTGTCCAAGATAAAAAGTTTTCATACTTAAGGGACAAGTTGGGACTCGTGGAGCTGACTTCCTTATTGGAAAGGGAAGTGATTATTTCCCAAGTTGGGACGAAGAACTGATATGTTATTGATATATGGACAATCATTTTCCAGTTTGGAAAATGGTCCAAGTTGGAAAATCACTTTCCAGTCCGGAAAGTGGTTGAAGATTCTTGATGGAAAATCATTTTTTAGTTTGAAAAATGGTCTAGGTTGGGAATTCACCTTCCATTCTGGAAAGTGTCCCAATATTTCTGACAGATAATCATTTTCTAGTTTGGAAAATGGTCCAGATCGGACAGTCATTTTCGTAATGAAAATGGTCCGATAGATTGTTTATGTACCATAGAAAACAATTCCCCTTGTGGACAGTGTGGGGGAATGGTCTAGGACAATCATTCTTCTTGGAAGTCACTCTGAGTAGTGGTCAAGCATAATGGTACACCTGATCCGAAATCGAATCTAGAAGCCTGATAGGGCTTGAAAAATGCTCAAAAATGAAAGTGCTCGGAATGCGAAGAAACCTATGCCATTGCGTCCGTCTCGTCTTCCTGATTCCGGTGGTATATTTACTTTGTCAAACGGGCTCCGTATGGAGAATATATCGCATTCTATCCGAAAGGTCAAACAAGCAAAAAAAAAAAATTGATGACTGTGCAGTTTGTACAGTCTGTACGGACGCTGACGTGGCAGGTCCATACAATGACATGTGGAGGCTCTAGGGAGTGACATGTGGCATGCAGATTTGGTCGATTTGGCGTACGATTGGATGTATCCGAAGGTGACACGTGTCACCACTGAAAGGGTGACATGTGGCATGGGTGACGTCATCAGGTGACGTGGCAGGCTGACAGAGCAGGTTGAGGTGGCAGTATGACAGACAACGTGGCAAACATGTGGGCGAATCATTAGTTGACGCGTGGCATTCACCGCTTGGTTGGAAAGGTGCCACGTGGCCCAGTCACGGGCTACCACATGGCACCGTATGATTGGTTATTGGTCTATTGTAAAATTGGCATGGCCGAGAGTCGAACCCGCGACCTCCCAGTGGGCAGAGGACTGGCGGGGCTGGGCTAACCGCCCGCCCCCACGGTGGTGCTTGTAAACATAATGACAAACATTATATTTGAGTTAGAACAAAGGTTTAGCCGACGGTAAAGAAGGGCCGGGTCTTAGCCCCATCCCTCGGCGCATTACACCACCACACGACCGCACCATATATTCGTTACACTACATCATATACGTGGGAGTTTTGAATGGACGGTTACCACCGTTAGGCCGTGGCCCTATTGGAGTGCCACAGAACCGGGAGCGGGGCTCTACCATACAGCGCGGGGGGCGGTTATAGTGGTTAGGCCCATGGGCATATACCAACGCCAACAGAACCAGGGCTAGCGCGAGACAAGGGGCTAGCGCGTAGCCTACGGGCTAGCGCTTGGCCCAAAATAACCCATACGACCGTTCTAGAGGGCGTGCGCACAGGAATCAGGGACCTATGCCCAATAGAACTTTATGAAGTGGGTTTTGTTATGAGTATTTGGTTTTTTTAATTTAATTATGCCTATTTTTAGCAGATTCTCTCCATTTTTGGGGGATATTGGGCATTTTTGGAGGCCAAATTCTTGGAGGAAGTTGGAGCTGAGCAACCAACTTCAAGGCTATATAAACCAGGCCTATTTGAGGCCATGGGAGAGCAGTCAGAGCAGAGTTATGCTGGAAAAAAGCCAAGCCAAAGTCAGTTTGATGCAGAGAAGCTTTTGAGGAGGAGACGTTGTCAGATCGTTTCTGGGAGCTCCGGACGTCCATTTTGCGTGTCGTTTTCTTTGCAGGGTTCTAGAGATTTGGGAGAACAAGACCAGATCAGTCTTGTAGCCATTTGGCATTTCAGAGATGTACTTTTGAGCATTTGAACAGAAATAAAGAAGCCTCCCCCACAGAGAAAAGGCCCGGAGACATAGGCAAAAGTTGTGCCGAACTCCGTTATCAATCTGCATGTTTATGGTTTGCTATCTATTATTCATTTCAGATCTGCATATGTGTATATGGCTGTTATAATTCTTCTTCTTTCCTCATTATTTCACTAAGTTTCTCAAATGGTTCATTAACACATGTAAAATTAAAACTCAACCATAGTCATTTAAAAGATCCTACGGATCAAGTGGTATCAGAGCTAGTTGACGTTTGGATTTGAGTTTTTCATGTTAACCAGGGAAAATATACAGCGTGGTGAAGGTGAGCTTGTTGTATAGAATCCATTGATTGGATTGAGAAAAAGAGCTTCTCAAAGTGAGAAGATGGCATCGGAAGAAGGGATTTCTCAAGAAGAGAAAGAGTTCCAATAAACATTCCATGCTATGTCGGAGATGGTGACAGTTTTGTATGAAGATTATTTAGAACGGAAGCGACTAGTTTTGGGTAATTCTTCAAAAGGAAAAAGTGAAGAGGAAGAGGAACATCCTCACATTCATCCTTCACCTCCATCAACACCTCCTTCTTCTCCTTCTTCTTCAAGTTAAAGTTCTAAATCTAATGAGAAGAAAAGTGTTCATAAGAATAAACATGAAATACCATTGTTAAAACTTGATGTAAAATTTGAGTTGCCCATATATGATGGTGAAGTAAATGCAGAAAAACTTGATAATTGGATCAGGCAGATGGAGGTATACTGCAGTGTGCAACAGATCAAGGATGAGGCCACACAAATCAAGT
>JASDQU010103589.1:122451-140317 GCA_032191745.1 Picea mariana | reverse complement strand
ACACACTTAAATGGATAAGTAATCATCATCAGATGCACATAACAAAGCAGTGCACAATTAAATTTGCAATTTCATCTAAGTATGTGGACGAAGTAACTTGTGATGTTGTGTTGTTAAAAGAATGTGGAATGGTCTTAGGTAGCCCATATTTATATTATCGTAAGGCAATCTTCTACAGAACAAAGAATCAATATCAATTCACTAAAGAAGGTCATGATTTGTGGTTCGTGCTCATCGTGTTAAAACAAATAAAACACTTCAAACACGGGAACAATTAACGAAGGCAGTGCAAGCAAGCAACAAACCACTAATTTTTTCAAATGAAGTAATAGATCTTAAGCAAGAACAAGACATGGTTGTTGAATGGAAAATCAATCATAAGTTTCTTCAAGATAAGTTCATGTCGTGTAGATATCTAAAGTATATCAGTTCATTTGCAGTCGTCTTTTTGATGCTTTCATTAGCAATGTTTTCTACATGGATGATAGTAGCTTCAGTGAGATGTAACATGGTTGCAATGGCTAACAATATACTGTCAGTTGTCATGATTATGTTACAGTTGATCTTGATGAGACAGGTGCACAGGACAGAGTTCAGAGATAGAGGACAAGCCGGGTGGCCTATCCCTAGCTTGTTGACTGGTCAGTAACCTTTTGGGGACCAAAAGGTCTTTTTGTGGGGAGGTGTGATCCGAAATCGGATCCAGAAGCCTGATAGGGCTTGAAAAATGCTCAAACATGAAAGTGCTCGGAATGTGACGAAACCTATGCCATTGTGTCTGTCTCATCTTCCTGATTCCGGTGGTATATTTACTTTGTCAAACGGGATCCGTATGGATAAGATATCGCATTCTGTCCAAAAGGTCAAACAGGCAAAAAAAAATAATTGATGATTGTGCAGTCTATACGGACGCTGACGTGGCAGGTCCGTACAACGACACGTGGCAGGTCCATACAGCAACACATGGTGGCTCCAGGGAGTGACACGTGGCATGCATATTTGGTCGATTTGGCGTACGGTTGGACGTATCCGAAGGTGACATGTGTCACCACTGAAAGGGTGACACGTGGCACGGGTGACGTCATCAGGTGATGTGGCAGGATGACAGAGCAGGTTGAGGTGGAAGTACAACAGACGATGTGGCATACATGTGGGTGAATCATCAGTTGACGCGTGGCATTCACCGGTTGGTTGGAAAGGTGCCACGTGGCCCAGTCACGGGTTGCCACATGGCACCGTATGATTGGTTATTGGTCTATTGTAAAATTGGCATGGCCGGGGGTCGAACCCGCGACCTCCCGGTGGGCAGAGGACTGGCGGGGCTGGGCTAACCGCCCGCCCCCATAGTGGTGCTTCTAAAAATAATGACAAAAATTATATTTTAGTTAGAAAAAAGGTTTAGCCGGCGGTAAAGAAGGGTCGGGGCTTAGCCCCAACCCTCAGCGCATTACACCACCACACGACCGCACCATATTCGTTACACTACATCATATACGCGGGAGTTTTGAACGGACGGTTACCACAGTTAGGCCGTGGCCCTATTGGAGCGCCACAGAACCAGGAGCGGGGCTCTACCATACAGCGTGGGGGGCGGTTATAGTGGTTAGGCCCATGGGCATATACCAACGCCAACAGAACCAGGGCTAGCGCGAGACAAGGGGCTAGCGTGTAGCCTACGGGCTAGCGCTTGGCCCAAAATAGCCCATACGACCGTTCCAGAGGGCACGCGCATGGGAATCAGGGGCCTATGCCCAATAAAACTTTATGAAGTGGGTTTTGTTATAAGTATTTGTTTTTTTTTATTTAATTATGCCTATTTTTAGCAGATTCTCTCCATTTTTGGGGGATATTGGGCATTTTTGGAGGCCAAATTCTTGGAGGAAGTTGGAGTTGAGCAACCAACTTCAAGGCTATATAAACTAGGCCTGTTTGAGGCCATGGGAGAGCATTCAGAGTAGAGTTATGCTGGAGAAAAGCCAAGCCAAAGTCAGTTTGATGCAGAGAAGCTTTTGAGGAGGAGACACTGTCGGATCGTTTCTGGGAGCTCCGGACGTCCATTTTGCGTGCCGTTTTCTTTCCAGGGTTCTAGAGATTTGGGAGAACAAGACCAGATCAGTCTTGTAGCCATTTGGCATTGCAGAAATGTACTTTTGAGCATTTGAACAGAAATAAAGAAGCCTCCCCCACAGAGAAAAGGCCCGGAGACGTAGGCAAAAGTTGTGCCGAACTCCGTTATCAATATGCATGTTTATGGTTTGTTGTCTATTATTCATTTCAGATCTGCATATGTGTATATGGATGTTATAATTCTTCTTCTTTCCTCATTCTTTCACTAAGTTTCTCAAATGGTTAATTAACACATGCAAAATTAAAACTCAACCATAGTCATTTAAAAGATCCTACGGATCAACACCTCTCTCGGTAGCCATTCTTTTGAAGTTCAAAGTTGTGAGTAGTTTCAAATAATGGTCTATCATAGGAGGTTGGTGCAGGACAATCATTTCCATAGGAAATGGTCCGGACAATCATTCCCTAGGGCAGACTCATTCTTTCTAGGTTGCACTGTTATTAGTGTTGGAAGAATGGTCCAATTAGGTGAATGTTCCAAGTTTAAAAATTAGGGATATTAATTCCCTAGGGTAGACTCATTCTCTCCAGGTTGCACCATGATTAGTGCCATAATAATGGCCCAGTTAAGTGAATGGTCTAGGTTTATAAATCATGGACAATTATTCTTCTATGCTTGAGAAGAATAGTCTAGATAACCCATGGATGATGTTTAACTTTCCGAGGAAAGATACTCTTCCAGATGTCACATATGTGAGTGGAAGAATGGCTCATATGACCCAATTTGTATCATGATATTGTTATGCGGGTTGATATCAGATGATATGATTGTTGTGGAGACTGTATGTCTCTGGATAGTAGCTATAAGCTACTATGGTGGATGTGTTCCACTAGTTATGACTATGTGTCACTAGTTAGTATATGTGTGCTACTAGGAGTGGTTGTGTACCACTGGATAATAGTTGTATACTACTATGAATAGACACAATTGTTTTCTATTGGATGGCATTATTATGATTACCATGGAGACTATCTAGTTGGATAGTGATGATGGTGTTCATGATTTGATCATGATATAGCCTATGTGGCTATGATTATGCTACTGGTTAAATGGCTTGTTTGTGCTCAAGACCATTTTCTTTCTTACCTCCCTATCTAGGAGGGAGTGTTTATATTATGGTATCTGCGGTAGGTGTTAACCTCTACGTGTAACCTTTGATGAGACTAGAATATTCTAAGAAGAAAGAGAACCCCTTAAACATTGGATAATAACCCTAGAAGACAAGTTAACTCAAGAGAATAATTAATATTGAGTTATTAGAGAAGTCAACCTAGTTAGGTGAGTTGGAGCAGTATAAATAGAGGGAACTAGATCTCATTTGTCACACTCACTCTCACAACTTCATAAGGACAAGTGGTGCACATGACTGGAGGAGAGCTACAGTTGTTGCAGTGGTGAATTGGTCTTTGTTTCTGGTTCGAATTTATTATTGGTTATGGTTTGGACTCTCTGCTTGGTATGCTAGCTTTGGAGAGAGGTACTCCACCTTGGTTGTCTATTAGTTCTAGGGCTTGCTTCTGGAATTATTCTGTCTGTCAAGGTTAAGGTGATCAGGGGGTGGCCATTAAGCCTATGGTTGGGTGACAATATTACTATATTGTCTATGGTGAAAACGAGCACACCTATTATTCTAAAACAACATTGTATATCTACCTTATGTGTGATGATGATCTCATTTCCCAATGAAGAAGTCCCTCTTGGATATGCTGCTATTGGCCTCGATCCTCATAAGATTATATTCTCCAATATTTGAGAAAAAAACATACTCACCGCAAAAACTCTTGAAATTCCCAAGGAAAATATTTTGACAACATAATCTTACTTAGGATCAAGCCCTTCCCTCTCTCCTTGACTCGAAAAACCTTAGATGTCAAATTAGTTGTTAAGTAAACATTAACATCCAACCTGATTCAAAAAGTAAGATTATCTTGACTATTTGCAAAAACACATGTGAATCCCCTTACTTATCCAAAAATTCATTAATTAATGATTAACTTGTGGAAAAATTAGAGATAACACATCATAAAATAAAGGAACTAAGAGGACAAGAGTTGATAATGGAGTTCACACCTATTGAGCTACATCTTCAGGTCCCTTTTCAAATAGTGAGACTTCTCTATTAATGCTCAAATGCTCGATACAATGATGACTTACAATGGAAAATTTGAAGACACCCTTCAATTATGTTGCTAAAACTCAGAAACATAGGTCACCACTAAATTCCTCTTGAAATTATGAGAAGAACAAGTATAAACTCGACTATGTTCTGATCATGTGCACAAAGACCCCATTTGGCATGAACTTCGAGACAATAGAACTCACTCTGAGTTCTTCGAACGAAAATTCATCGTAACCAAAACGAACATGTTCATAGTTCTTGGAACGAAATTTTGTGTAGTGCAAATGGTCAGACTCTTGGTTTATATAGGGGAAGTAGAAGTGTTGAACCCCACCCAACCCCCTATATGCTTGGATGCGAAATAATTATAACTTAAATATGATTTCATCGGTGGGCTTAACAAGGCACACCATATGGTGCAAAAGTTGGAGTACTAGTATTTAAACATTGGGCTGTCGATCCAGAGATCGTGGGGTCGACACCCATTTTGGCATATAGTTATACAATAAAACTTAAACACCAAAATGTTCAGTGGAATATTCGATGATTTCGTTAGTGGAATTGGTTAAGATTGTTGTTTCATCCGCTGAAGGTCTTGGGTTAAATTCCCTTCCTAGCCAAAAAAGTTTTGGATGATCCTTAGCCAATATTGGCTAATTAGAAGGTTCCATGTGTCACCTTCTGATAGGTCCACATCATTACCATCATGCACCTATCATCTTCCCTATTAGCATACCACGCCACCTCGACTGTACACCTGTTAGTTTCCAAAACCCCATTTTTTTCCTGGATTTTTTCCCCACTATATCCATCATTCTTGGCTCCTTGAGAAATGGCCATCCTTGTGCAGTATTTCTGAAAAATGGTGGCTTAGTCCCCTTCTTCCTTTATTCCACCTTGCTTTTCATATTGTCTTCCTAAGCCTTTTGGAAAGTTGGTCTTCCCCTTTGCTAATCATAAATACATTTAGCATGCCTTATGGTTTCCTCTAATGTCTTGTGGTCATCACATTGTATCTTGTCACTGATAAATGAGGGCATCCCACTTAGGTACCTCAGAATTTTAACTTTCTCATCCTTAATGAATGTGACATATTTCAACAGCTCTAAGAATGTTCTTTCATACTCATCTATTATCATACTCCTAAGCTTGAGTTCAAATAAATCTTTCATTTTCTTGTCATAGTATCTCTTGGTTAAGTATTTATTTTGAAAATACCTTTTGAAATCCCTCCAAGTAACCTCCTTTTCATCAATGTGTTGTACTTGCATGAACTGATCCCACCATATTGATGATTTTCCTTTTAGTTGATAGATGGAAATTATCCCTTCTTCCTATGCAGAATAATTATGCAGCTGGAAGTAATTCCTCATACCTAGCAGCCAGGTCTCTGCATATTCATCGTTCTTATGCTCACCATCAAAGGTAGGAGGCTTGATCTTATTCATTTCTCCTTGTAGCTCTTCCACCCCGGTCCTCCTCTTATGCTTTATGAAAATGGATGGACTTGACCTACTTTGTGCTTTCCTAAATGAATGATTTGGTGAATGGTGATGTTTCCTATCAATACTTCTTGTTTCTCTTCTTTCACCATGAGACCTGTGACTCCTTGAATTGCTTGACTTTGTTTTCTTATCCATTTTCTTTTCTATTCTATCCAAGCTTGGCATCAACTTGATATTGAATTCATCTTGCTGCTCCTTGGCTTTCATAAGCCTCTCATGATCAACTTTACAACTTTGGAAACCTTTTTGCAGTCCCTTTATGGTTTCTACCAAGTTTATGCACTCATCCTTGGATTCTGTACCATCAACACCGAAACCGACATACAAATCCCCAAATTCATCATCATGGTTGTAAGTTCTCTATGAATCTTCCATTCCTTTTGACTTTCTGCACTAATTTTGTCCTGCTTTAATCGCTTATAATTCTATAACATGTGCAACAAATAATATTTTTTAGATGAATTCATGCAACAACTTCACGAAAACTTTGCACCATTTTTTCATAATCCTTTCTTCTAAATTCTTGGATGATTTTAATGTCCCAAATCCAAAATTTCTAAATGAATAATTGGAGTCCCACTACAACAAATCCCTATGATTTTCTCCCCTTTTTGCTTCCAAAGATGGTTTTAGTGTAGTTTTCTTCAATTTTTTGAACAAGTTGGCGCTATTTATCGGGATGGAGCTATTCATGGCATTTTTTGCTCCGAACACAAAATTTAGGAGCTAATAGGGTCGAAAATTTCTCCCCATTTAGCGTTGAAAATTGCGCCCCATTTAGAGCCAGAAATTGCAACAAAAGTAGCACTGGATTTAGCATCGGGTGTATCCATATTAGCCTAAATAGTTAATTAGTTGAGGTGTTGGGGGTTAATTCGATAGGGGCCTTGAGGATTTAGGGATTTGGGGTACAACAATTAAGGGTTAATGGATTAGGGGTTCGGGTTTAAGGGATTAAGGGTCAAGAGATAAGGGATTTGGTGCTTACGTGTTAGGTAGTTTAATGGTTAATGGATTAGGGATTATGGGCTAGGGAATTAATGTTTAAGTGCTTAGTGCATAGGGTTTTATGGATTAAGGGATTAGGGATTAGTGAAAAGTGTTTAAGGGTCGATGGATTAGGGGTTAGGAGATTTAGGGATTTTGTGTTAAGGGATTATTGATTAACTAAGGTTGACGACTTAAGGGTTAATTAGGGATTAGGGATTAACTAGGCTTTAAGGGTCAATGGATCAAGGGTTAGGGGAGTTAGGGATTTGTCAGAACTCTCTTGAAATTTCATGGAGCATCTTCCAACATGAGAATCACCAATGTCTTCCACTAATGTTGTATGGTGAGCAGTGAATGGGGCCAACGTTGAAGTTTCTTCAAACTGTTACTGCATGCATTAAAATTTGACACGGTTAGAATAGACACATGCCTTAATGATATGTGAGGGTTTCAAGACTAAAGGATACCCGATGTCCCCACATAATCTTTGAGATCATCCACGTTTGCATAAACATTCATCATGCAGTCTCATTGTCATCATTTGTCATTCACATCTATGGAATGCTTGTTGAAACTCTCTTAAAATGTCACAGATTAATGTATTCCAACACATCACTAATGTCATCCACCAATGTTGCACGGTGAGCAGTGAATGGGGTTTAGTGCCATATGTTCCTAAATAGTTAATTAGTTGAGGTGTTGGAGGTTAAGTGGATAGGGGCTTTGAGGATTATGGGATTTCTGGATTTGGGGTACAAGAATTAAGGGTTAAGAGAATTAGGGATTAGGGTTTAAGGGATTAAGAGTTAAGAGATAAGGGATTTTGTGCTTATGGGTTAGGTAGTTTAATGGTTAATGGATTAGGGATTATGGGATAGGGGATTAATGTTTAAGTGCTTAGGGCATAGGGTTTTATGGATTAAGTGGATTAGGGATTAGTGTTTAAGTGTTTAAGGGTCGATGGCTTGGGGGTTAAGGGATTTAGGGATTTTGTGGTAAGGGATTAGTGATTAACTAAGGTTGAGGGCTCAAGGGTTTAGGAATTAGGGCTTAACTACGGTTTAAGGGTCAATGGATTAGGGGTTAGGGTTTAGGGATTTTGTTGTAAGGGATTAGTGATTAACTAAGGTTGAGGGCTTAAGGGTTTAGGGATTAGGGATTAACTAGGATTTAAGGGTAAATGGATTAGGAGTTAGGGTTTAGGTCAAACGTAAGCATGGTTAGAGGATACACATGCCTTGATGGTATGTGATATATGATATATGATATATGGTGATAGGTACTGATGATGAGATGTGGATGCACTCAACATCCTTACAGTGTGATCTACATCCAAGGACATGAATAAATCATTAAGGACAACATCAATTGTCATAGTAGAAGGAAGTAGTGAAAGGAATTTGAATCAAATGGATGAAGAGGAGGCATGAACCCCATGAGGATAGATTATCAAACTTGGACAACCAATATGTTTCGATGTCCAAACTAGTCATTATGGTGGGTGAGAGGCACTATAGCCAAAATCCATGATGTCCCACCCATCCTAGAGGAAAAATTCGAAGTGTAACCACTGTCTTTGTTACTCATCATTACAAAGGGAACAAGACAAATGTTGGAAGGAGAAAGGTCACGGGGGAAGGCGGAAGGCCAAGGGTCACATTAAACCTCATTAAATACTAAAATTGTACCGGAAGTAGCGCCGATTTTAGCGCCAGATGTATCTAGATTAGCCTAAATAGTTAATTAGTTGAGGTGTTTAAGGGTTAAGAGAATTAAGGATTAGGGTTTAAGGGATTAAGAGTCAAGAGATAAGGGATTTGGTGCTTATGTGTTAGGTATTTTAATTGTTAATGGCTTAGGGATTATGGGATGTGGGATTAATGTTTAAGTTCTTAGGGCATAGGGGTTTATAGATTAAGGGGATTAAGGATTAGTGTTTAAGTGTTTAAGGGTCGATGGCTTGGGGGTTAGGGAATTTAGGGATTTTGTGTTAATGGATTAGTGTTTAACTAAGGTTGAAGGCTTAAGGGTTTAGGGATTAGGGCTTAAGGCTTTAAGGGTCAACGTCTTAGGGGTTAGGGTTTAGGTCAAAATTTTACATGGTTAGATGAGACACATCCCTTGATGGTATGTGAGGGTTTCAAGACTCAAGGATGCTTGACATCCCTGCATAATATTTGACATCCTCCACGTTTGCATAATTTTACATGATTAGACTAGGTGAATGCATTGACGATATGGGATGGTTTAATTAAGACTCAATGAAATCATTGAGATTGATTATTGATGTAATTTTGATATGAAATAGGAAAGTAAAATTGAACTTTAATTTATTAATTTTTCACCTAATTCTAGGTGATTAAAATATTTTATTTTGTTTAATTATTTTATGTTTAGCTCTAAATAAAACATATTAAAATTTTTATGCCCAACATTAAAATGCAAACAATATAAAAATAATGAAGTTAACAAAGTTTCTTATTCAAATCATTATGAGATACTTGCATATTTAATTCATATTTTATTAACTTTTGTTTCTTCATGAACATATGTTGATATAAAATGGATGGAGGAAGCATACAAGTAATCCTATTTTTTTCTTCCAACAATTCATACCATATCTTGAACACCTTAACAATATTGCAATAGGTGATTTGTATTGACACAAATAATACTGAACCATTTCAAATACTAGGCCATAAGAATCATCATTTTTTAAACATGGATTACAAATAATTTTGAAATCTAGAAGTCTTGGTCATTAACATCATTATCTGCAACAATGTCATCTAGTGTATCATTCTCAATGTTCATATGATCTTTCAAGTAGTTAATATTATCATCATCCTCATCTTGACCTGCATCATCTTCATCATCATTGAAATTTGACTGTAGATCATCCATATTGTTACCATATGTATTTGGATCATCATTTTGTATACCATCCATATTGTTGTCTTGCATAACATCATCTAAGTCTAGATTGTTGTCTTCTTGTGCCTGAACATAACCATCTTCATCATCATCATGGATGTTAATTTCTTCTATGTTCTCTAATCCATCTCTCTCATTTTGTTTGCCATCTTGTTTTGCTCAGTATCCACTAATGCATCGTCAAATACATGCATTAATATTGGATCATAATGAATGACAAACAAACATTTCGGGTCCAGAATATCTTCATAGAAAAATACCTACACATGAACGAGTACATACATACATTAGACGTATGTTATAACAATTTTATTGATTCATAAACACATGTATATATTCATAATAAACAATGTATTAATACATTATTGATCACTACCGCTTATTGCAGTTTGAGTTAAAGAAATACCTACTCACAACGAATTGGTAAAGCATAAGGATCCTTATCCTCCAGTAGGAACCTTGAGGAATCTATAGAAAACAATCCACTATGGGTATCATGTCTTCGTGTCCTCTCAAATGCTTCATACCATCTACACTTAAAAATACAACATTTAAAAAAGCGATAATCCAACTCAATAATTTCTTGTATTTTCCCAACATATTGTAGATTTTCTTCAATAATATTCTTATCTTTTGAGCTTAATCGTCTGGATTGCTTGAAGTCAACCATGACGCCGCAATCGAAGGATCGTCTCTTTACATCTACACGTTCTACACGATAATGTCGACCATATTCCCACATTGTTGGATATTTCCTCACATGTGAAAGACCATTTATTTCAATTAAGACAAATAAAATGATGAATATTAAAATAGTTAATAGTATCAAAACTGTAAGGAAACAACATTTTGTAAAATTCCAACTGTACCTTTCTTTCACATCTTCTAGACATGTTGATTTCATCTTCTGATATGTTTGAATCTATACCCACATCTTGTATTTGATTTTGAATTTGTTCAGTAACCCATTCTAGTGTGCAATCTTTGCCCCATTCCCCTTGTAGATCAGTAGGAAATGGGGTATTCCATGGGTTTGATCTCTTAAATTGTTTCCTTACTTCTAACACTTATTCTCTTTTTTTATCATACAAATCAATCCATTTGTTCATAAATTCCATGTGGTACATAGTTAACTTGTCGAGTATAGCACTTTCATCTACACCTATTATGTGTCAACAAATTTATTTCAAACTTCAAAGGCCATTTTGTTAATTTGACAAATAAATTACAGATTAAATTAATGATTGCAATAAAAAAAACCACAATGAAAATGAGTTTACTTACTAATTTCTACTTGAACACCATTAGATTGTGTTTTTTCTCCATCAATAATATCTGATGCTCCTTCTTCATCCCAGAAGTGTGGCCTATCTTCGAAATCCTTACCAAGGAATTCACATAGGAAGAAAAATGCTTCATTCAATACATACCCTTCAACCATGTAACCCTTTGGATGTGCCTTTTGCCAGAGATATATTTTTAAAGTTTTCATATATCTGTCAAATAAAAACATCCACCTCATTGATATGACACACGCCAATTCAATTTCATCGACTAGGTGTATAAATAAATGGACTTGTAGGTCCATGAAACTTGTAGGGAGATCCGTCTCAAATACACATACAATTTATGCAATTTTCTTCTTCCATTTTGGCACTTCACATTCGTGGATCTCCTTGGATGTCACCCACTTAATATAAGAATAGTAAATTAGTATGAACCTTTAGGAAAAAATTAAAATTAAATACAATATCTCTATGTCTCTCACACATGAACATTCCATACCACATACCTTGCAAATGTTGACAATTCACTTATGGAATTCGTCAAGTCAATGGTAAGATATGAATCCCCCCTAATTTCCAATGACATGATATAATGTCCAACACATTTATGAAAGGTCATTAGTTATTTTTGTCACACTATAGAATATCATAATATATAAATGATGATATATAATACCTTCATAAAATTATGAAAATCATGTGTTTTAAATCCTGTGATATGTCCATCAACTGTAAAAGATTTAACCAATGATGACCCATAGCTAGTAAGTGTCCTTATTGAACGCATGAAATTTTTTAGTTGGTCTAGCTCTTTCTTTTTCAAAATCCATGGAGCTTCCGCATATGATTCATTTTCCATGTTTGGCCACAAATGTTTTCTATCTAATTTGGTATGCGAAAGATCAATATCTCTCCTTGAAGGCAAGGTGTCCTTCTCTTTTTCTGATATATGTTGAAATATTGAATCTGGGACATTTTTGAAGATGTGCATAGGATTTAATAGGTGAGATATTAATAGATTCTTCTAGAAAAGGAGATTATAAAATATGGATTTCATTTTCATCCCTTCTGGCATCTTAATTACAACTTATCCTGGTTCTTCAATAGTGACGCAGACCCCCACCCTCACCTAGGGTCCGTTGACCTCCCAATCTAAGGATCATTCAAATGCTAGAGCTGGATCATCTCTTGGGCTCTTGCTGAGCCCCCCCAAAAATATATACATGCCCATGATTTCGAGAGCAGTTCCAAAAATAGACCCGCGAGCTTATTTTTCCTAAGCCCCTTTCCATTCATCCCTCTTCTTATGTGGTCATGGCCTATGACTAGGCGCTAGCCCAAAATATACTAATCCTTCACACTTTGGGCGTCTCAAAAGACACACCCTGCAATCCTCCCAAACCAAAGCTTCATAGAGTATCAAAATCCCCTTTGGGATCGACGGTACAGATCCCTTCGGGATTTCAGGGCTTCAGGGGTTCTCTTGTCACCAAGCCTTTGCACTTCTCCAAACACCAGTGTAGCAGAGTGAATCTCTACCCTCCACATGTCCTCTTGAATCGACGGCTGGTATGGCTTCGGCCTTTGGGCCTCTGGGAAACTCAACACTCCCTACTCCTCCTTGCTCCTGAAACTTCCACTTGTTGAACCCCTCTCCCATCAGAAAACTGTCAATTATATCGATATTTTGGATGGACTTCGAGACTATGGTCTCTGAGAGTCCTCCACTCTTCCTTGATTTTGTTCCTCCTGAACGACAAAGTAACGAAGGGCCCAATGAAATTCCATGCGTCCACCAATCTGACGGTCAGGATTACTTCAGGCCTCCTATACTTTGGCAAGTCCATGCTCTTCTACACTCCAATACTCTCAAATGCATGAATTCTGAAGGACCTCCACCATTAAACCTTACACAACTCCTCCAGATCTGACAATTGTTGATCTCTGCTCCCATATATGATGGCTAGGATCTATTGTTATCCCTCATGTACCTTTTGTTGTTATGACAACTCAGATCTAATTTTCTGTTGCACTCTCCTTCACTTTCTTGAATGTAAATCTAATGGTCTAGATTTCTGCTGGCAGTTGATCCCAAGACGCCTCCTTCGCTATCGATACTCCTCCCTTCCGATGGGTGATTTTGAAAATATTCAAAGGCTGAGATGTTTGATCCTCTTGTGAGCTCGACTTCTTGGGTTCTCGACTTGTGCTCCAACTTTTAAGCTTTGGAACTTGAAGCAAGTTTTCCTTTGTGCACACATGCACTGCTTCTCTCCTAAGCATCAAAATGTGCTTAGAATCTGAAGGTTCTCGGCCCTCTAATTCTTTCAAATACTTCTGGTACCCTTCTGGCAACCCAACTCTCTTCCTCCTGAGCTTATGAACTTGGGATAAGTTCACACTACGTGAACTTTGCGTTGTCTTCAGAATATGATCCTACAAAGGATCCCTGACCTCTACACACCTTGCAGAGACTTTGTGCACAATTACACTATTCCTCCTGAGATTTGTAAAGTATGAAATACTTTACCCTTGGTGCACTCCTTGTGCTCACATCTATGCAGAACTATCGTTATCCTTAGAGTGTTCAACAACTCTGGTTCTCCTCCTTCAACCGGGTACCAAAGTGTTCAACAAATCTGGGTTGTCTTCCTTGACACTCTTCTCTCACATAACTCTAAATAGATTTCTCTTGTGCACTCCTTGCTGAGCTTACGGAGTATTCAATAACTCTGATTGTGATTTCTATGCACAGGATTTCCTCTAGAGTGTTCAGTAACTCTGAGGATCCTCCTAAGTTTTAAATCATTCTGGTGTGCCCACCTAACACATTCTCTTTTGAACTCGAAATAGAATTCAGATGTGAACTCCTCGTGCTAGCTTCATAGATTTTCGAATACTCTGTCCTGCACTCCTTGCAATAGCCTAAAATAACCCAAAACCCTAAGCAAACTCACAAAGATAGATAAGTCTATCTTCTTCCTACAGATTGCAACCTATTCATACATCTACAACATTCACATAAATACACACAATAAACATTCAAATAAATTCAAAAAACACTCAAATAACACACAGAGAATCGAATGCAGGAAAAACTGCCTGTTTTTTATTAATATATGAATGCTTGATTACAATATATGCAGGTTGGACTGCAATAGAGTCTCAACTCTCTTCTCTCCTTGGATTACAATTCTTTTCGATCTAACTTCAGTAATGTTCAACATATTACTAACAACAACCTTTTCTGGGCATAAATTACATTGATATATACAAGCGGGAGCTCAACGATCTTTCCCTCCAAACTACACTAGTAGTGTCCAATCACCATTACAATGCCTATCTACTAAGGCTAGTTTCATTTAATGATGATTTATATCCTCGTATATGAGACACTTTTCAAGATCTGCCCAACTTGAGATTTAATAAAGCCAATTACGCTCATCCTGCACAAAGGCCAACTTGGATTTACTCCATCCTTACACATTGGCACATGTTGAGGTGGAAAGGATGCTCCTGCATCAAGTAGAATCACCCCCATCAAAAAAATCATGCCAAGATTTCAATTCAACATCTTCATACTTCTTAAGCCAATCAGCTGGACCCATAATCATGGGAGGGCCTCTATTTTCAACTTTTCCATCAAATTGGTTCTTATGGTAGTTTCTAAATCTATGATCTGGTGGTAGAAAAACCCTGTTGTTTGCATAAATAAATTTATGTAGATCTTTAGAATATCACCCTTGAAATTGTTATTCACATCTTGGACATGAAAATATCCCCTTTGTTTGAAGCTTTGCAATTCAATAGGTAAGGTTAATAACATAAAAATAATAGTATAAAATTGAGTATGAGAGCTGGGATGAAAATAAATTATTAGTGTAAATACGTAAAAAAAATTGTCTTGCCAGAACAAACACCAAGTCTTGGGAAATCATGAATAGTCCAACATAGCACACCATACAACATGAAGGACCTATTTGATGCAGGACGTGATACATCATACATTCTTATGCCTTTCCATAGCAGTTTCATCTCATCAATAAAAGGTGCAAGATAAACATCCATGTTTTTAACTTGATCTTTTCCTGGAACAGTGAGAGTCAGAATAAGGGGCTCCTTTCTAACACTCATCCATGGGGGAATATTGTATACTATCAATCTGACTAGACAAACACTATATTTTGAGCTCACGAAATAAAATGGGCACACTCCATCAATTGCAATACCAAACCTGATACTATGGGGTTCATCCTTGAATTTTCTTGGCCATTTTTCCTCTATGTGTTTCAATGCTTTGGAGATGGCCATAATTTGCATGATTCCATATTTACTCCTATTATTTGCATGCCAATCCATCAATTGTGCAAGTGACTTGCAACGAAACATTCGTTGAAGTCCAGGTATAACTGGCATGTGACATAAAACCTTCTTTGGAGCTATAGGACCATGTACATCTATACGATATCTCCTCTCTTTGCATACATGGCATTCTACCTTGTCTTGATATTCGTCTCTGTATAAAATTCAATAATTTATACATGAATGAATTTTCTTATATTCAACCCCAACACAACCAACAATTGATGTGCCCCTCTGCAAGTTGATGGCAACACATTCTCTTCAGGAAATATTTTGGTTTTTAGTGCCCTGTAAGATTTCCAAAGATTAGATCAATTGAATGTTTGGCTTTTGATGAACATGTTTGATATGTCAATATATATTAGGACTATTCATAAATAAATTATGTACACCAATTGACAATGCATTGTAAGAAATATATTTCAACTCACTTCAGTAGGGTGGTGAATCCTTTGTCTGACCAACCAAATAGTGACTTGATTTCTAATAATATTAATGTGCATGCCAGTTTTGAGGTTCTACTTCCACCATATTTGAACACGGGTGTCTTTGTTGCTTACTTGATTGAGTCTTTCAGGTTGTTATCATCAACATTATGTTGGAGGTAATTACCCATGTTGTCATTGTTACTATCATCCATATGATCATTGTTGTCATCATTGTTTCCATCCCCAAAGAAACATGTAAGAATTTCATTCAATTATTCTTCATGCACTACATTTTCACTATCATGATCATCATCAATAAGGCTAGGTGGCATGTCATCAATGTATGCTAATCTCATCAGTTGTTCAAATTTTTCAGGTGGTAGAATTCTCTTTAAATATGCTCTTTTCGCCTTGGTATGGTTTAAAGGATGGTTTGGATCATCCCATCCAAATCTTAATAGCCCAGTGGGATCTTGGGTATTAGTAGCTATTATTTCATCATCATCTTCTACCTATCAACAAACACAACCATTATTTAATGTTTGACAAAAATTGGATAAATCATATATGTATCATTTTCAAAGAAATATAATCAAATATGTCTTAACAAATTATAATATAAAAGGTATGAACATATATACATCAATATAATGGTCTTGACCAACCTCTTTTTCAGTGTAATTATTTGTTGTGTCTGAAGGATCCATTGTCATATCCTCTTCCACCCATTGTGTTCTTTGTGATTTAATAGTTTTAGGTCCACGCCCACATACATATGTCTTTTTTGTTTTTCTAGTTGAATGCTTAGGATGTGAACTTGATCCAACATCCATCTGAAATAATCAACAACATGCCTCATAATTTATTTCAAAATTGGATAATACACTATAAATTTTAATAATACTGTGAAAAAGGATGGATGTATCACAAAATTCTTCTTAATTATAAGTCAAAAATTTATTACTTGTTGTCATGCAACATCCATTGTGTCCTTATTTGATATGAAACAATCTGTAGCCATGGTCTCTTATAGCCCCTATAATGCACAACATTGTCCATGATGTTTAGTACACCAATTATATCATTTCAACCAATATGCTATCTAACACAAAACCTTACTTTACTCATATATTTTGCATATTGATATAACATAGTTTATATACCTTTATCTCTTCTATGTTGTAGCACAAAACCTCTTTTCAAGAGATTGTCCCAGGTTAGGATACTCGAGTGCAAGACCAGCCATAAAAATAGTGTGACTTTCGGCCAATGTTTAAGATCCCAAATTTTTCCCCATACTTTCGAATTTGGGGGGAGGTTTGACTGAGATTTAATCTGGTAGGCCTCCCACGTGCTAAAGAAGCCCTATGGCTTGTGGCCCCAGCGAAGAGTGTCTTCTCCAGCAATTATGGGGATTCTTCGTTTGGTCAATTCCTCTTGCAGAGGTGCCAAGTCGACACGCGTCTCCTGATTAATGCGCCCCTCATCCAAATACCAACATCGCCAGGTGTCCTTCGTGGGATTTTCCTGCCAGTAATATGCTACTCTTTTCAGGCCCACCTGTGTAGCGTGAGGGTAGATGTCACGGGCCCATTCCTCAGCGCACAGTGCTAGCCATTGTTTCCAGGAATCTTCCCAGAAAAAAGGCGTTTTCCCATTCCCTATCTCCCAAAAAGCATGCTGAGTAACCAACTGTATGTTCTGCTTAGCCGTTGTCCATATTAGAGAGCCTGGGTTGTCGTCGTTCCATCTGATTAAGTTTGCCTCAGCTGTGTTGGGGGTGTATTTCTTCCTCCACAGTTTTTCCCAAAGGTCGTTGGGGTGTTTTAACCAGTGCCACCAGATTTTGGCATTGAGTACCTTGTTCATAATGGATGGGTCTCTTAAGCCCAAACCTCCTTGACGCTTTGGCTGACAGAGCTTTTTCCAGCTTACTAATGCCATTTTTTTCTCTTTGTTGAGGCCCTGCCAGATGAAGTTCCGTTGCAGGCTTTTGATAGTGTTGAGGATGAATTTTGGGGCGGCCAGCATGGAGAAGGCATAAATCGGGAGTGCTTGTAAGACAACTTTGAGAAAGATGAGACGGCTTGGTAGGTTCAGAGCTCTGAAGGTCC
>JASDQU010103589.1:82388-96509 GCA_032191745.1 Picea mariana | reverse complement strand
TTTCTGCAATTTGGTTTACAGGGTGAAACCCCTCTTTTCTGTACTGATTTGTGATGTATTTCTTAATCTCATCAGGTTGATCTCAATAGCGACAGCTTTTTGGGGGTTGCAATCTGCGCATGCATAACATCCATCATGTATTTTTAACTGTGGCTGCCTGTTGCATCCATTTCTGCAATGCTTTTGAGGCAATCAGCGTGAAAATCAAAGTTAACTATGTGAGTGTCCTATTTCCAGCGTTCAAATCAATCTGTGGTGGGCCAGGTTACTATCTTGTGGCTTCCATTTTCTGTTCACACTTGTGAGGCTGTGATCAGTGTTTGTTGGCGGTCTGTAAAGACTAATCCAATTCTTCAGCATTGTGGTGATCTCGACTGTCATGTTTACAAATATTTCCAATAATAAAGTTATAAACCCCAAGTTGGGTTAATTAAATTGTTTTGTACATTTTTAAAAATCTGCCTCAATAATAAAGTTATAAACCCTAAGTTGGGTTGATTAAATTGTTTTGTACATTTTTAAAATCTGCCTCACTCCACAATTAGCACTTGGGTGTAGCTTGAGTGGTTGTGAGGAAAAATTGTTACCCTCCCCACTCAGATTCAAATCCTACTGTATGACATATTTGTTCTTAGTGAGCCGATTGTTGATGAGCTACATATGATGTATTCACGAGTTGTTGACCTGAAGTATATACTAGGGGTGCTGATTTGGCATTCYRAAGTTAATTTTTAAAATTCGTAGGTAGTTYTGTCTATTTTTYGTATTTATTTTGAGAAATTTCAGTTTTTTAAACAATGGCTTTGTCCCCTTTTTGTGGTTCCCTGGAAATTTTGGGGGAGCTTTGAGCTRTCCTGGACACCTTTTCCAGTATCCCTTGCTACGCTACATYGATACCTTATCTCTGTTTTGTTTTTTTCTCCGGAGGAAATGTACTTGTGGAAAACCCTCCGAATACTTTCCCATGTTCCATSGATGGTAAGYGGGGTAAACCATCGGCACTGATTACRGGGCCTTCCTCTGGGGAAATCAAGAGAGTTGAACCCGTGACCGACAACAAACACGATAAACTCATTTCTGGCTCTAGACCAATTGAGCTAACCCTCAGGGATAGAGACCTTGTCTCTGCTTATCTAGGCTAGGTGAATAAAAGTTTTCTTATTTCTGCCTGGTCCGGGGTGTCTGATTTCTGAGCAAGGACTTGACTCTGGCTTCTCTGAGAGACTTTGCAAAGATGGCTTTGGTTTTGCTGTATCAGACTCGAGGCTCAGATTAATCAGTAAGATCTTTCCATGTGAATTCTTAGCATTGAATGGTGTATTTTTAACTTTGAACGGACTGTCTATAATTCTGTTGAGAAATATATGTTGGGACATTTACTTATTCTCTATCTTGTCCATGTTTTGAAGTGTTTGAATCTCTTTATTCTTGATTACAAAATTTTGACAAGTTCTGTAATTTAAATGCACTGTTCCAACCTTGAGTAGTTCTGAGATTTATTGTGAAGTTTCTGATTGCATTCGGAGAAAGTATATATTTGTTTCATCACTTAAATAGATGGCCACAGAATAAACTCCCATATATAACTTTTGGTTAATTGGGTTCATATTTTATCTCCATAAAGCGAGGCACGAGTTAGTAAGAATGTCAGGAGTGACAACTAAAACTACAAATGGAGCATGTGTCAAAGTGAAAGAATTGCAAACATGGTTGAGTTAGGTAATATTTATGATTACAAGGAGTTGGCTTTTGTTGGAGGCCAAATCCCATTSTTTGGAAAATGGAAATACAAAACAAAGAAATTTTGTTTTAATAAACACAAGGAAATGATCCTTTTGATAAAATTGAAAATATTTTATTGAACGACTTACCATGGCTTTGAGAGTTCTCTTCCCATTTGAGTGGTGCTGTTTTTTCTTTCAGGAGTTCTACGCCATGATGGAATTGAAGACGTTCAATTCAAATGATTTTGATGTCTTAATCCGAACATGGAAGATGTGAACTAAAGCCTACTGTTACAGAGAAACGGGCAACAAGGAATATTTTTACCACAAAGGTAACTTCACAGATACCCCTAATCCTATTGATTGAACATATGAGCTAGCTCCTCATTGTTATCCTTTTCATTGGATGGTTTTGCTACATGTATTGTTGACTTTGCAGTTTAGTACTCTGTAATAGGTAAATTTGATTTAGCTTTTTGAATTTTGATGGGAATTATAATGTCCTTAAGAATGAAGTCTCCAAAATGTAAAACATTGTTTTTCCTTGAAAAAAACTCTTTAATGTCATGATTAATAGTTTATCCTTATTTATCTGTGATGAGTTCTTTACGTGACATTCTATATTGAATGGTATTCAGCTACAATAATTTAACTTATTTAACTTGTAACATTGTGACATTCTATATTGAATGGTATTCAGCTACAATAATTTAACTTATTTAACTTGTAACATTATGTCTAGAAAAAGTGCCTAAACATAAGCTTAAAATGCGATGAATTTTCTATATGATTAGAGACTTGATACTCAACTTCAATAACTTACTTATCTGTGATGAGTTCTTTACGTGAATGGTATTCAGCTACAATAATTTAACTTATTTAACTTGTAACATTATGTCTAGAAAAAGTGCCTAAACATAAGCTTAAAATGCGATGAATTTTCTATATGATTAGAGACTTGATACTCAACTTCAATAACTTATTTATCTGTGATGAGTTCTTTACGTGAATGGTATTCAGCTACAATAATTTAACTTATTTAACTTGTAACATTATGTCTAGAAAAAGTACCTAAACATAAGTTTAAAATACAATGAGTTTTCTATATGATTACATGACTTGATACTCAACTTCAATAACTTGATCTTTAATATTATATTTAGAAAAAGTAATTAAACATAAACCCATAACAACTTAACTTTTTGAAGCATTATATTTTATTTTTAAAATTTTGAATATTAAATATTTAAATCAACTTTTTAGAAATTATATCATTACATTTAAAGAACAAAGTATCTAAAATACAATATACAATGTCCTTAAGATTTGAGTAAAGTATTTAAAATACAATGCACTTAATAATGATGTTCTCGCTGAAGTATGGTGAGAGCAATAAAACTCTTTGAAAAATTGTTGCCTTCACATTTATTTTATTTAAACTTAAATTTTCTGAATCTATCTTTTTATAAATTATATCATTGCATTAGAAAGTCTTAAACATGAAGTCCTAAAAATATAACAGTTTGAACATAGCTTATTCACATGATAGAAGTGGATGGATTATGTATCCGTACATTATGATTCATCCATGGCATTATATTTCAGTGAACATTTTTCGGCAATCCTTCCTTCCAAGGTTGGAATTTGATGGGAAAAATGCTCGTCATGGGGTATATCTCCCACCAAATATTGTTAAACTTTTTATCAGACTGTCTCATGGAATGTGAAACCACGTAATTGGAATGTATTTATGATGGTTAATAGTTTTTGTAAAATGTCATTAATATTTGTTTGCAGTGGGGATGTGTTGGAGCTTGGATACCATTCTTGAATCCCAAGTATCGTCTATGTGTAACCTTCAAGTGGCTTGGAAGTGGGTGGTGGTTAATGAAGTATTAACTCTTCTTGCATGGAGCCACCCACCACCCTTTATTTTGGACTCTAGAGTATGGAGTCTATATTTGTTGTCCATTATCGAATCCAAGGCCCAACAACTCCGTTTTGGATTCACCGCATAACTCATAAAATCACTCACTTTCAGTGGAGTAATACTCAAACTCCTCTCTCGAAAAACTGGGCCTCAACGAACTAGATGGGATAAGGGCAGTAGGCCAAATTGAAACAAGGTGATGTTGTAGTCACGAGTTGTAAAAGGAGTATGTATAGTTTAGACTCATTGAGGATATTTGGTTAAATGCCCACTGCATGGGTTTGAGGAGCCACCTTTTTTTTTGTTGTGTTCCTTGCAAGGGGAATAGAGATTGGTCGAGTAGTTGAAACTTGAAAGTTATTAGCTGCTAAGGTCTATCCATCACTACTTTCTTTCTTTTCACTTATCTTTGCTTAGGCTCGAGTGGGAGAAGGTTGCTTGGTTGCTAGTGAGTCTGTGACCGATAATTAGGTGAGGCAGTGGGTGCAAATAGAGATAGGGCGGAGCAACAACAATGTAGGGAACACAATCAAGACTCCCACATATTTGTAAGGATCATTCAAACAATTAGTGGTATTTTTTTTGTTTTTTATCGATAGTATGTTGGTTCAGTGGTTAATATGTATTAAATATTTCTAGAGTTTTACTTCATTCACCACACGAGGTGAGTAGTTTCTCTTGACTCTTTTGAAACCTCTTGATCTTGGAGGAGCTTGTATTTTCCAGTAGTACTCAATCCTCATGTTGGTCATTCTCGCATTGGTGGCAACGAAATGCTTCACATTGATAGAATTAACTAAACTCAATCAACCACTCTTGGTAGTCAAGTTTCTCTTTCCCAACCAACCTAACAGAGCTATGAATACAACTGGGGAATTTGCCAACCATCTACACCAACAAACCCTTAGTTTTAGTTATAGATAGAAATAATACATGGGATACTTTGCAATTTTTTACAAGTGGATTTTTATTTGGGTTGTAAGTGAAATTTTTTGTTGAAAATATGGTATACTTTGCAATTTTGACAGATGAACATTATTTTATTTATAGTCGCAAGTGGAATTTTTTTGTTAAAAGTTATAGATTTTTTCTTAAAGAAAATGATTTCTAGTTTCCTACCCTACACCTCCTTGAGATATGGCAAGCTATACTTTGCCTTATTTCAATAAAAAGTTCCCACAAATTCCCAAGTGGTGGAGGGTAGAGAGTATGGCAACAATAGCTGAGCCAGTATGGCAACGGGGATTGAGTTTGTAGTCATGCCCTATGCCCTATTAAGTGTTGAAGGTTGTGACTCTTTTGACCATTTTATTTGAAGTGCAAGGGTAGTGATTTTTTGCATGGTTTCTATTTTCATTGTAGATGTTGGGTTTTGTGTATAGTATGAATTGAAATATTTGGGATTCTATCATTATGTTGCATTCTTGTTGATTTATGAGTGTTTTTTTAGTTTCAAAAATTATTTTCATTTTGTTATTGTTTTGTTGATAAGTAAATTATTTAAATAGAAATATCTCAAAAAGTGAAGGGTCAATCAACTTCGAATAATTTTTATGGATATTCTACGATGTCAAAAACTTTTGATGTTGAAGATATTTCATATATACTTGATTTGACTGATGAACCTAATGAAGACATGGATGGAGAGTTTGATGATGATTTGAAAATTTTTAGCCATAACAAAGAAGGACAAGATGGTGGATCTAGTAGTCCGAGGAGAACAAAGATCTTCCCAAAAAATGATGTTCGAGAAGAGTGGAAGATAAAATATCCCTGGGTGTATAGTATTGATGTTATAGATGACAAGATTCGTATGCAATGCAAACTTTGTGAAAAATTGAAAGCTCAAGGTCCATAGGGTATTGGAAATGGATGTAATAAAATTCAATATGATATTGTGACTTCATTCAAAATCTTCTATTCATCAAACATTAGTTCAGAAAAAATTGTATGAAATTAATGTTGGCAAAGCCCATTTCAAAACACAGCATAAGAACCAATAAGGAAGGGGTGATAATCACCATGAAGTTAAACATATTTTATTGCACAAAAAAATGTTGCAATTGTTACTTATGAAGATCTATGTCATCTTCAAATGCATTTACTAACACCTAATATGTCTTCTTGAGTGGGGTATTTTTCCTACATAAATAGAGAAACTACTACTACAATTTGTTCATTGTATATCATATTATCTTGAAGAGGTGCAAGTTATAAAAATGTTAGATAGTCCATTTTTCTCTATGATGTTAGATGAAAGTATAAACCATGGTTTAGAACAACACCTTGTTGTGTATTCTACATATCTAGATTTGAAAGGTTTGGGTCCTTGTTGACATTTGAATCTATTAGGACCGAAACAACAACCTCATGAGGATATGAACCCCCCTGCGTTTCTATAGAGGTGGTACTCCACTTTGGATGAAAAATATATCCTTGAATACTTGGGACTAGGGAGAATGCTAGACAACAAACCCCATATATTTATTGCTTGAATTTATTCAATAAAATGGTTTTTCAATAACCTAATTTGATCTTATGTGGAACAAGTTGTTTTTAACAATAGAAAAGATTGAAAGAGGGTTTCAAAATCGGAATATATTTGTGCTTCCATATCTTCTCACGACAAATAGGACATAATAATTTGATCAACCCAAATAATTTTAAAAGAGTATTACTGATTAAGATCAAAAGAGAATTTGATAGGTCAATTTCAAATTTTTTATATTGAAAACTCAAAGTTACGAGATACAATCGAAATTAAGCTCGAAGTAATTCTTTGTGGAGTTTTATTCATGAAATATGTTCATTACAAAATCTTTGACAGTCATATACATGGTTGTAAATACTCCATGATCATATAAAGAAAGTATTTTGAAGAATACAAGAAAAACATTGAAGAACTTAGCCCTGCGTCCAATTAAAAGATTCAAGCATAAAGCTACGAGAAATGGTGTAGAAGAAGAAAAAGAGCGGAGAAGATCATAAGCTTTGCTTCATATTGATAGCCATACCTTGTTCTTCTAATCTTCTGTTCCTGTCCTTTTGAATAATGAAACCCTTGATGAAGTCTTTCTTCTCTTTTAAGATTGGTTTTTCTAACTACTTGATTAGTTAGGGTTTTTTCCTTCTTGAATTTTCCGTACAATTCTCTTATTGAAACATTCAATTTAATTAATGTCTYATTTAAGTGTTTTAAATGAGTTTACATCATTAACATTCGTATATTTCAAATGGGTCCYTTTCCTTTTTTAATATTTTTTTTTATAAACTTTTATTTTCAAAAAATTAATTAATTGCTCTTTTAAAAGGGGAACTRTGTTTTAATTTTTTGGAAGTGATAATCAAATTTTTAACCACATAAATCACTTTAGATGTGATCTTCATCACCTTAGCTTTCTAACGATATAAATGTTATCCAAATTCGACTCATGGATATCAAAATATGAGCTCATGAAGTTGAGTTGTCAAACAGATCCATTAAAAATGAAGCTGACTTTTATTTCAATTTCTGGGAAATATATGTTCAATTTCATCCCTTGAAACCTGTATCAACATCTTCATCGAAATACCTTTCCAATGGTATAAAATTTGCGTGATTTCATCGCTCAGAGCTCAAGTTATGGCCTTTGCAAAATCATGACTCAACCATCGTCAATCAAGTTTGATGGGACAATATTGGCCCTTGGATTGAATCTCGTTTTTTCCCTCTTATGAATTCGATTTTTTGGCCATAAAAGGTTATCCCACATGCATGGGATTATTTGAGTTTTAATAGTATATAATATTAAGTGTAATGCACACTTAGTAAGAAACATGAAAAGAGAAAAAGACCATGGAGCTTAAGAGGGTTCAACCTCCCCTTAGGAAATTGATTAAATAATAATATTTTAACCAAAATTATACTCCACCCATGCCCAGTCAACACTAATGACTCAACCATCCAAATGTCACAATGTGTCATGATTATAGATGATTTTAGGGGCGAAATTTAAAGGTTTAAATTTTTGAAAGTGCGAATTTTCATTCAAATAGTGTTTAAAAAAATAAAAATGTTTAGCCCATAAATTAGAATAAAATATATCTGGAAAACAATTTGTCCTCTATAAAACAATAAGAAAATTAGTGGAAAGAGGTTTCGCCCTGTCGAGTTCATGAACAAATTTCCTATTCGCCCGATTTTTTTTGGAATTGAGATATTTAGTGAGTGCATCGCCCAGATTTATTAAACCAGGTTGTTTTTGGAATTATTTCACTTGCATCTTCTCAAATCACGACTTTATGGTAACCATTTCTCTCACATCTCCTTGAATAAATGATTTTTGGAACTGATTTCGCCTATAATGCTGTAACGGTATATTCACTGGTAGTAAAGGTTTTCACATAGTGCCCTTTCTAGAGAAATGTTTTGGCATCTGGTGGAGGTAGTGCATACTGTTGCATTAGGCTTTAAAATACTCATACAAGAGCCTGCCTAAAAACCATTGACACTCACTCTCAAGTTTGTTCATTATTGTGGAATAAGCATGAGCATGAGCTTTTGAGTCCACATGGATTTAGCCAAAACCAACTAACCTTAAGGAAATATCCATCTATGGTTAAGATAACAAAGCTTATTGGTCACACATCTAGAGTATTTGATCTAGAAGAGGTATTCATTCTATTGATCTATGGCCAAATGGATTTTGTGCTGACATTGTTTGTTTTTGTGTTGACTGTCTTTCCTTTGTTTTGTATTTTCAGAGTCCAAATGGGTACAATGTTGCATCGGTTGCAGGAGATGAGACTCTCAAGTTTTGGCAAGTCTTAGTCTTTTGAGCCCTTGATACCTTAAAGAGGATCGAGAGTAAAGACGTGGATGGCGCTTTTAACATGTATCTCACGCACATCCGTTAAGCAATTTGTTTGCCTTCAGGAATGAGCACATGAGTATTATCTGTGATATAATAATAATTTCTTGCCTTTTTTATGCATTCAAGAAATGAAATTTCTAAATATTATAAATTAAAAATAGACCTTTCCCTCCTAATTCATGTAGATCAGTGGCAATCATAGGCTTAGGATGTTCTATTGCTTGATCATGCCTATTTTCATGAGTTCACACTTAATGTACGAAGAGGTTTTTGTAGATACTCATGGCACATAATATAATTTCGTTATCAAATAAATGGGAATATTCAAGTCTTGTATAAATCTATAATGAAGCATATTCACTCTTCTTAGCTGGGAAGAAGACCTTTACTCACTAAAAAGTAATGATATACTCATTGATTTCTTCAATGCAACTCCATCAATGTCATACTAGTACATGACCATGATGACATCTCCATCTCACTGGGATGGCATCTCCATCTGACATTGACTGAGATGCCATCCTGGTCATGTACCAGTCCGACATTGATGAGCCTGCATTGAAGAACTTGATATTGTTCTTTACTTAATGAGAGGAAAATGAAATCTTCTCAAGTAACAATAGGGAATATGCTTGTACCAAAGTGCTTGTGTTGTAKGAATTAATAGTTATATCCCTTGAAATTTATATCAAGYATGGACTTATGTTGTATTGAAGAYACTGTACAATTTGAAGATACTATAAGTCTATCTTGTTTAACATATTTGTTTTTTCACATTCTTTATACTAGCTCTATGTCCATTMACGAATTCACTTTTAGTGTATTAGAGGTTTGTGYAGATATGGCATATATAGTTTTGTTTTCAACCGAGGGGCATCTTAAACAACCAKAATCCYGGTTAGGGATAGATCTAATAGTGAAGGWCTTGCATTGAAGAACTTGACTATTCAATTATCACTTTTCAGYTGAGTAAAGGTATTCTTAGGKAAAAAGAGTGAATGTGCTTCATCTAGAGTGCTTTTAGTGTGCATAGATCCATTACATTTTTATCAAGATATGTATTTGACATTGCATAATCCCATTTGTTGAATTTGTAGATTTTCCAAGTGTTGGTGGATTTCTGCACCTGTGGATGTCTACCACATAATTTTCCTAGGCATTTATAAATGCCACCAAAGTTGAGGAGTTTGTTGAAACCTAGACATATTTCATCCTTGAGGGACATCATTCTAAACAACCAAAAGTGTGTTCAGTGAAAAATCTAATAGGAAAGGATGGCACTGAAGAACTCATTGAATAGAGTGCTTGTAGTGTGGATTGATTTACCCTTTTATCAACTCAATAGATATGTATTTGTAATCCTTTTTGTTGAATTGTATCTTTTCCAAGTTTTGTCTACCATAAAATATTCCCAGGCATTTATAACGCCGCTAAAGTGGAGGAGTTTGCTGAAACCTAAATAGCTTTCATCCTTGACTCAATTGAAACGTTTTTCAGTTATAACAGGGAAATAATTACATTGAAGGGTCTTCTTCTCAAGTAAGTAGAGTGAATATTATGTTACTTGCTATAATAACAAATATGCTGATTTTTTTTGAAAATCTCCAATATTCCATCAATGTGCACAAGTTGATATATCTAACTGATCTGTCTTTGATGTTTATACGTATACCCAAGTTTTTTGACATTCTCAATATTTTGTGAGAACAATTGACAAGGCTCACCTTTTTCCTTCAAATTTTGTGTCTATTCTTCACTTTTTTCCCTAGAAAAAAGTTGTAACCTTTTATTAGATATAAAAGTGTACATTCTTCATATACATTTTTCAGCATTTTCAAAAAATAAAACTTACACTCCCTTGGGCATGGAAATCATCCCTTCCTATCTACCATCACATTGTTTTCTGAAAAACATTTCTTCAACTATAAATCCTTTATCGTCTATCTAGCTATAACAAATCCAATGACAAAAAATCTAATGACCTAATATGCAATTTCAATATTAATCCCTTCGAAGGTTGAAAACCAATATATATCAATGTTATTCCAGCAAAATTGGGTATGAAACAACAATATCATTGAAAAAGAGAACCCTTTGAATTGTATTTAGTCCTAAAAGGGCTTTGGCATGGTCTGACTGTCATTGGTAGGCTTGGCAGGCTCATACCGTCGTTGAAGACAAATGACTTTTCCATCCAAACTGTGTATGAGAGTTGAGATTTCATAATATTCCTTTAGCAGTGTTTGCAAGCCTGTACCTTATTGTTTCCCGAAAAAACATTCCTTCAACTATAAAGCCCTTATCTTCTATCTAGTATATAACAATACTAATGGAAAAAAAGATGACAACCAATGGCCTAATATGAAAGCTTAGTATGAATCCACTCGAAGGCTAAAATCCAATACATATAAAAGACTATTCCACCAAAATTGGGTATGAAACAATAGTATCATTGAAAAAGAGAACCCTCTGAATTGTCTTCAAGCCTAAACGAACTTCATCATGATAATCTCTCGACTGCCATTGGTAGGCTTGATGAATTTTATAGCCAAACTGTGTATGGGAGATAATTCTCAAAATATTCCTTTAGTAGCCTTGGAAATTCTAAACCTTAAATAATTCTAAGAGAAATTTCCACCAGAGTTGTGAATGAAAGCCTATAGTAGAACAAAGATTTTAAACTTTTCTTAATAAGAACATAGATAGTTGTTGAGACTGAACATTATAAAACATATCCCACGAGCTAAATCTACAACAACTGCCTATTGCCTTATCAGAGCCTAACTATCTTTTGCTACTGAAATAGCTTCACAATCAAAGTATTCCACCTTAAAAAAAATTCATATCAGATTGACTTCCCATGGTTGACCTGGCATACCAATACCCTCCTTGTACTCCTAGACATGGGCTATAGTGGAATCCAAACTCAAACCTTCTTTGGAAAGAAGATTTTTCACTGCATTTAATTCTCTATAAACATGGATAAATGACACATTTAAAAAGGAAGATTCCACCTCTTTCAATTAATTTAAAATTGGGATAAGGAACATGTTATCCATCCCGAACGTACCAATCATCCAATTACTAACCACTGAAGAATCACAAAATACCTAAAGGTCTTGATTTCCTCTTTCCAAAGGCAGTTTTATCAACAATTTCAATGTTAACAGTTCATCCTTGTTATTTGATCATTTACCTAACCCTGCTATAAAGTGAAAATAATGAGTTTCATACACAAATAAAACCCCACCTACTCCACTCACCTCTGACTTTCCTTGGCTAGCTCCATCGAAATATCTCCAGGCCTCTCTCCTCTCTATTAGATGGTGATCCAATATTCTTTGTTTGACTCCCTTTATAGGTATCTTAATATTGGAAAAGATGATTCTAATCTGTGAAGTGCATTGAAAGGAATCATCTTTATCTTGAAAGTACTTGATGTGCATGCAAGAAAAATTCCCCAAGAGGCCATTGGGAGGGCTTTGTATTCTTTAAGATCCTTATTTTGCAGCTAGTTTTTGAGGCATTCCCCTACAGGTTGACCATTCCAACCACCCTTACTCCCAATCACCAAATCTATTTATTCCCACACAACATTTGCATATAAATAGTTGTTAAAAAAGTGGTCTATTATTTCCACCGACGGTTTTCATAAGAAACATATGCCAGACACTTATTGACTACCTTTGTAGCACTTCCCATTAAGAACCTTGTCCCTTAGGGTTAACCACATATACAATTTTGATTTCAAAGGTGCCTTTAATCTCCACAAGAGCTTGCACCACCAAGGCTCTACTCCCTAAATTTCTTCCTCAACTAATGTTCTATAGCCCAATATGGGGGTATGGATCCCCAACATTGGATTTTTTTGACTAAACTAGTTGTCCTCTTCCTCTCTTATCCTTAATTCTTTTTAACTTCCCAATATATCCATTCCACAACCAAACTTACATTAAATGAATCCAAGAAATACTTATTGTCTTGATATCGTAATAGCCCTGCGATTTTGAGATAGATTATTATAGCATTCTTATGTTGCTAGTAATTGCCAAGCTTCCATGACATATATGAGTGAACTCCATGTTGTTGGAATGCAAATATTAGTGCTTCTTTTCTCTTATGCATATTTAGGGGTATTTGAGCTTGGATAGTAGGATTTATTCTTAATCATTATTTCATTTACATTGTTTGGAGAAACTGGTCCAATACTTTTGTTGATACATCTTCATTTCCATTTCTTAGCAAGATTACAATATCCCAATTCTAATTATAACCTAAATACTAGAAGTAAAGATAATAATGGAATTAGAGGCTTCTCTTTTCCATGGGATGTTCGTAGTTTTGGAGTTTTTTTCCTTCCAAAGCCAACTTTTTGTTTTTGGCCACCAAACATAGAAATTATAGGAATCTAGATATTTGTATCTCAAGCTTCATTTTGGTTGGTTGGTTTCAGTGTTATATTTAATATAGCTTATAATTGAGGCAATTTGATTGAACTCAATTCTTTTCTTCTAAGTTTAAATCTTACCATAAAAAATGCAAAGGTAGAAAGGTGGAATCTAATTAAACCAGGAGCACAAGCAACCAAAGCGAATGATAGCACTTATCTTTTTGGCTTAGTTGGAGATGGAAGAAATCTTTGAGAGATAGCACATACAAATGCCTATTTGAATTAAAAATAGTATTTTATCCATAGTATTGAAACTTAGAAAGGAAAACCATTTATAGATTGTCCTTTTGATGAAAATTAAGTCTTGAAAAATTTAGTAAATGATGAAATTTCCATAGCTCAGTGCATTAGAATATATTGACAACAAGTTCATTACCATAAGAATGGAAATTCCGAGGGTAATTTTAGCTAAAACAAAAAACAAAAAAAAAATAGTAATACCTTTTATAGATGTGATGGAAAATTATTCTTCAGTATAGTTAGGTACTGACAACTTTTATTGACCATGGTTTTCATTACACACTTTGATTTATCTATTCATACTAATGATTTTGGTTCCTTAAGGAAATTTATTTTTGTTCTTGAAACTTGGCGATTTCATAAATTTGTTTCATGATAATGTAGACTACACTAGTGGTTTGGGAATTTTTATGGCATTGTGAACTTTACTGTGTAAGTAATTTGAAAGGAAAAAATTGAAATGCATAAAGACTATTTTTTCCTCTTTTTTTTTTTCGAATGAAACATTTACTCATCACTATTTGAGTAAAATTTTAGGTTTTCCATATCTACTCCAGTGCCCAAGAATTTATTATTTGTGAAATAATGCCATGTGTTGTCCCAATATTATATGTCTGATTAGAGAATCTAGCTTTATGTTTCAATATTAACCATGCCCAAATCAATGCTTCAATACCAAACATGGACCCAAAGAGGAGCATTAAAACATTAACATAGTCATGTTTTCCATTGAATATAAATCATCACTGAAATTTATCACAAAATCTGATCTGAACTTCTAATCTAATTTGTTCTTTGAGTGAAAGCTAGGGAGTTAATAGGTTTAAATAATTTCAGTTTTGATTTGCATTTGGAGTTAGCAAATCTATCATTGAAATAAAATCCTAGAAAGGAAATATAACTCATTTGTTTCATTGTCAATAT
>JASDQU010103589.1:64153-74873 GCA_032191745.1 Picea mariana | reverse complement strand
ATCATACCCAGGCCAAAGATAAAAGCAAAATACACCAAACCGCGCCTGTAAAATCCTCAAAAGCTTCGAGAAAACAGATATTTAAAGCCGCAATTAAGCCAAACACACAACAATCAACAAATGCTAGAAACCTCGAATATTCAATAACACCGAAAAAACAATAAAGCACCGCAGCAGATGAAACCAGAAAAAAGAAAAAAAAAACAGACAACAAAGATTAAAGGAAAACAAACAAAATGCAACACAAACCTCTAAAGAAACGCTACAGGCGGCAGTTCCGAAAGACTTCGACCTCAAACCCCGCAGAGACTCTAAAGATTGGGAAGTCGAATCTATCCATTTCGAAATTATTTGAAAAAACACGAAAAGTTCGGTACCGCCCGAAAACTGCTTTTAAAAACGGTAGAGTTTGTTAAGGTTGAAGACGATGACAGACTGTGCATCCAGCTGGCTTTTGGGTTTATCCACACGAAAATCGCCTCATCTGATCAAACCCTAACCCCGCAAAACACAGCAGAATCCTGATCATAATTACTTCAAGCAAAGGAATAATTCTCTTTAGCCGCCAAATGAAAACCCATCGAAATACCTCGAACACTTCGCCGCCGCTCCGTCTGCAGGCCGTTTCGCCATCAGAATCGCGCCCAGTGACGTATCGACGACTCGGCCTGAAAGCAACTCCCGTATAACGACCCGCCGGCCGCAGGTGTGCGAAGGCGACGGCTTCGAGGATCACAGCTGGATGAAACTGACGTGCTCCCTTTCCGGGCGGAAGGGTAATCGAACGCTGGCCTCTGCCGCGCTTATTCTGCAAAACTGCGCGGGGTGGTTTGTTGCGGATGACTATGATGGATACAAAGTGTGTATACGTTGGAATAAATCCTGGCTTGCATATATTAACTGTGTATACGTCAGTGCTGATTTGATATTAGAAAATTCCAGGGACGTTGACTAAATAATCGCTTGTGCTTAGTGATTGTCCTCCTTTCTTTGTGAACTAAGGGTTAACTAATTGTTTGGTGTTAGAACTCGGAGAGTTGACTTCACTTAGTAGGAAAGTATAGAGAGGTGAAGCTCACTGGTTATCGATTTTGATTTATTTTAATTTTGGAGGAATTAATTTTGGATTCTATCAATTATGGAGGAATCAAATCTTTTAAGATTTAGAGTATTTAAGGGTGTAATGTTCAAATCTTTTAAAATATTCAAATCTTTTAAGATTTAGAGTATTTAAGCGTGTAATGTTCAAATCTTTTAAGATATAGAATATTTTAGAGTGTAATATGGATAATATTAATAAATTAAATTAAAAAAATAAAAATGATAAAAATGAAAATTTAAAAATTACATCTTATAATAATATAAAATAATTTTTTAAAAAGGATTATGATAATTATAAAATTTAATAAAATAAACCATCATATACCTATCTTTAGTTAAGGTTTTTAAAGTATTTCGAAAATATTCTTGATTTTTACGTTTTTAAAGTATTTAGAAAATAATAAGTTTTTAAAGTATTTAGAAAATATTTTTAATTTAAAGTTTTAAAAGTTTTTAGAAAATTGTTTTTATTTCTTTTCATTGTTTATTAAATCCAAGTTAATATGAATTTATATAGGGTTTTATTATTTTTATTATTTATTTATTTTTGGTCATATATAATTTGTTTATTGTTGAAACATGATATCATTAGGCTTTTCAATCAAGAAGATGGGTTAAAATGGACAAAGAATATAACAATAGGAATTTAGGAATTGTGACTACTAAAACAAGTTACAAGGCTACCATAGAGGAACACGTAAGAGGAGATCAAGTTTGGTGGTGGAAGGTGGTCTTGAACAATGCCTTAAAGACTAGGATCTTTCTTTGGTTGGTCTTGGGAAATAAGATTTTGACTTGGGATAATGGTAAAAAACAAGGTTGTCATGGATCGTGCCAGTTTGTTTTATGCAAGGAAAATAATGAAACAATTGATCATCTTTTTGTTCATTGCTCTTTCTCAAAATCTATGTTGAATGATGTTCTTCAAGTTGTAACTGGGATGAATATCACGAAAAAGTGGAATAAACAGATTCTAGTGGATTATTTCCAGAACTGGTTTCAAGATAAGTCCTTGATATGTTTCAAAGAACTTCCTTGTTTCATGCTATGGGGACTTTGGTTGTCCGGAAACAAAATGATATCCGAAGGGAAATGTATACATGTTGGTCAGGTGGCCCACAATATTAGGGTCTCTTTTGAGGAAAGTTAGAAGCCCTTTACTTCAAAAGTTTCTAGAGTTATTAAAGAGATGTCATTCAATCATGAGATTTCATGGGGATTATGTTAGGGTCCGACCCTAACCCCTCTTAGTTGGTTATTAGTTAGCATGATACATATTTTCCATGTAATAAAGGTCGACATTAATTAATAAGGCCTATTAAATAAATGTGAACAAGTCAATGTAAGAAGACCTAATAGAAGCTTCCGCTTCTAGAAGGATCTTCCTCTAGAATGTTCCTTAGAAGATAGAATTAGTATAAATAAGAGTAGGAGGTGTGAGAAAGTTTGTCTTGAGAATTATTGTAATAGAGCATTGCTCTGCTAGAGGTTTCCCCCTCGAAGAGGCAAGTGAACATTGTTTCCTATCAATAAAGGTATTATTTTGGTGTTGTGGTTTCATATATTGTGTTGTTTTGTTGTTATTTTCTGCAATATTTATATTTTCTACTATTATAATAGATTTGGTACCTTACAAGTGTTAGAATAATAGGTGTGTTTGTCACCATAGACAATATCTCAATATTGTAACCCAACCATAGGCACAAATGCCACCCTCGAGCACCTTAACCTTGACAGAAAGAATAATTATGGAAGCAAACCCTAGAACCAATAGCCAACCAAGGTAGCGTACTTCTCTCCAGAGCTACCGTACCTAACAGAAAGTCCAAACCATGACCAAGCAAAAAGTCCAACCATAACCAAAGACCAAGTCACCATTGCAGCAGTTGCATCTCTCCTCCAGTCACGCGCACCACTTGTCCTTACGCAGTTGTGAGAGTGAGTGTGACAAATGAGCTCTAGCTCCCTCTTATTTATAGTCCTCCAAGTGACCTAACTGGGTCGACTTCTACTTCTGGAGAATAAAAATTTAATATAAATTATTATATTGAGTCGACTTGTCTTCTAAGGTTATTTCCTAACCTTCTAGGGTTTATCTTGCTTCCTGGAATATTCTAGACTTGTCAAGGTTAGATGTAGAGGTTAATACCTCCCGCAGCTACCATAATATCAACACTCCCTCCTAGTTAGGGAGGTATTAAAGACAATGGTCTTGAGCACAAAAGATCATTCAACCGATAACATCATCATAGCCACACAAGCTATCTCATGATCACGTAGATCAACTTACGAGCAACATCATCGCTATATGTATCATATGATAGCATCAACTGCATCATCTCTCATCTCTCGAGGCCATACTCCATTTGAGTAATTAGACATGATGTTGAATAAGTTACTCCTCAACAGAGTGATACAAGAACCATTCTTCTAATCCGAACATACGTCCTAGAAGAATAGTTGTCCCAAGAGATGTTGAAAGCCACCCTATAGGCTAGAGAGATCATTTCTACAGGAATGTCAGTCTCAAAGTATTTTTTAATCGGGTCATATGTACCATAGAGATCAATCTCTACCCATATGCCTTAGAAAATATTGGTCCTGTATCAACCACCCTAATCAGGACGTCATGTCCTTAGGAGGCGGACAATTCAACCTGATCAGGCCAATAATTGTGCCTCGGGAAAAATACCAGTCCATGACACATCAACAATCTATCAACCTGGACCATTATCCACAGGGAGAATGGTCACTACCAGTGGATCACATCCACCACAATAGCATACAACTATTGTTCAGAGACATACAGTCTCCACAACAATCATATCATTTTATATCATCCTGCATAAACAATATCATGATACAAACTGAGTCACCTGGGTCATTCCTCCACTCACATCTGTGAGATCTAGAAGAGCATCTGCCCTTGGAAAGTTAAACATCATCCATGGGTTGTCTGGACTATTCTTCTCAAGCATAAAAGAATAATTGTCCTTGATTTATGAACCTAGACCATTCAACCTAACTAGACCATTCTTCTGGCACTAATCATAGTGCAACCTGAAGAGAATCAATTTTCCCTAGGGAATGATTGTCCTTGATTGTTGAACCTGGACCATTCAACCTAATTGGGCTATTCTTCTGGCACTAATCATAGTGCAACCTGGAGAGAACGAGTTTTCCCTAGAGAATGATTGTCTAGACCATTTCCTATAGAAATGATTGTCCTGCACCAACCCCCTACATCAGACCATTCTTCGAAACTGCTCACAACTGTGAAATTCAAAAGAATGACTGCCCGGAGAGGCAGACCATTCTGCTTTACCACTTCTCAAAGTGACTACCAAGAATAATGGTTGTCCTAGACCATTCCCCCACACTGGCCACAAGGGGAATCGTTGTCTATGATAGATCAACAATCTATCGGACCATTTTCGTTACGAAAATGATTGTCCATTCTGGACCATTTTCCGAATTGGAAAATGACTGTTCGTCAGAAATCTTGGACCACTTTCCGGACTGGAAAGTGGCTGCCAACCTGGAGCATTTTCCAAACTGGAAAATGACTATCCATATATCAATAACATATCAGTGCTCGCTCCCAATCTGGGAGTAATCACTTCCCTTTCCAATAAGGAAGTCATCTCCATGAGTCCCAGCTTGTCTCTTAAGTACGCAAACTTTTCATCTTGGACAGAGGCTTTACCAAAATATTTTTTATCTGCTCATCTGTGGAGATATACTGGAGACCCACTTTTCCCCTTTGGACTCTATCACAGAGAAAATAATACTTGATTAAGATGTTCGTCAGAAATCTTGGACCACTTTCCGGACTGGAAAGTGGCTGCCAACCNTACTTGATCTTGATGTGCTTCGACCTGTCATGGAACACCAGGTTCTCTAAAAGCTTCACACAACTTTGATTATCATAATATATCACGATCGAATCTAGCACCTGATCAAACAGTCCAAAAACCAGCTTACATAGCCACACTACTTCCTTACAAGTATCACAAGTTGCAATATACTCTACTTATGCATTGTTGAGTGCAACAGACTTACGTTTCCTGCTAGCCCATGATATCGTGGTAAAGCTCAAACTAAAACATATCCAAGAAGCACTTATTCTGTTATATGCACTCCCTGCCCAATCTAAATCGATAAATCCAAGCCACTGTATATCATAACTCAAACGTCCCATGAAGACATTTCAAAGGCATGCTTTGCAATTGTTCAATTCTCATGGTTGGGTTCCACCTGGAACTATTTTCACAACAAAGCAAATATCTGGCTAAGTGTTCTCTATTCTCCAAATAAATCAACGAGCCATTCAATTTTTGATACATGGACGGGTCTATTGGATCATAGTCTCTCAACTTATTCATATATGTCATCATGGGAGTTTGCTATGGATTTGCAATCCATTATCTCGGATTTCTGAAGAACTATTTTGATATACTTTCTCTATCATAGGAAGCTTTCACCACGCTTATGTTGTACATGAGAGGTTGTGCACCAAATTGCTTGAATCCATACAAGGTCTTCTTCCATCTGCATACATGGGTCTCTTTTTGGTATACCTCAAAACCTTGAGGTTTCTCTACATATGCTTCTTCTTCAATTACTCTGTTGAGAAGAACAATCTTTACATCCATCTGATGTAAACTCCAACCCATGGATACTGCAAGAGATATAATGGCTTAGGTAGAGGTATATCTGGTTACTGGAACAAGTTGTCATCATAGTCTTCTCTCTCCTTCTAGGAGAACCCTCTAGCCCCGAAACTCACCTTGTATCTATCAAAGCTTTCATTTATAAGTCCCTGTGGATTCTTCAATGGACCATATCATTGGTAATTGGCTCCCTCCTAATCCTGGCTTCATGCCTGAATGAGAAATATCTAGAACTTCCTTGTTTTTTTTATGAGACTGCATGCTTCTAGAATTATGCAATCAATTTCCTCTATTTGAGAGAGTCCATGCTTTCATCTGTTGCACCTCTCTTTTCTTTCTACAAAGTGTCACAAGTCTGTTATGGTTTCTTCCCAACTGGCATTTGTTGCAATCATTGTGTCATCCTTATAAATTTCTTCTATGACGGCTTCCACAAAGATTGTTCATCAAATGTGTGTCAACATATTTCACAAGGGTACGTGCCCAGAACAAGACAAGAATCAAAAGAAATATCCAAGACAATATGCTTTCTTGACAGAAAACTGAGTTAGAGAATACGATCTCAACCTTATAAGATCTTGACTAAAGTTAGCTTATAACTTTGACTAGAAGTTCATAATGTCGTAACAACCAAAGATATATCAAATCAAACTTGGAGAGTGTGTTGATCTTCTGAATGCATTGAATCCAAGATCACTGCTTTGGATAAGATCCCTTGTGCATTCCCTACAAACACACCCATGATAATGGTACAAATTAAAAGACCATGCATAGGTACATACCTTTGTTACCCATCTGTGACAGTAAACCTTAGAATGACTTTACTGGACCAGAGGTTTAGCTACTAGAGGATTGGTAAACCTTATAATGTTCCTTTCAGTAGATCTCACTTGGGCACAACATACACTTTCTTCATGCTAGGTTTTTTTTCTTCATGACTGCCACATTCTGAGGTTCCTTCTCTTTTCCTGCTTCAAACTGTGGTTCCATGATCTTGCTTTTCACGATATTCAACACTTTATTCTTGGCAAGGATGAGGTCAATCCTTGTCTTCCATGCTCTGAAGTTAGAAACCCATTCTAACTTGTTTTCTGACGTCATAGAGTAAGTCATGACTACTTTGACTTGGTCAACCTTTGACTTTGACCAAAATTTCAAACTTGACGTCTTGGTTTGCTGAGAGTACCAGGAGGTGTGCTAGGCTAGGGTGCACTAGGTTATCCATGAATTAGGTCGAGCACTTCACTTAAGGTTCCTCAACATGAGGGTTAAGGTTTCGTTGTTGTAACAAAACTTTCACTGTAACTGCAACTATAACTGATCAAATCCTCCCAATCTACCTTCCAGTGGTTAGACTGTCTGAAGATAGTTTGGGCCCATAACCTGGTAGAATAATAGGTGTGCTCATTTCACCATAGAAAATATCTCAATATTGTCACCCAACCATATGCACAAATTCCACCCCAAGCACCTTAACCTTGACAGACAGAATAATTCTGGAAGCAAACCCTAGAACCAATAGCCAACCAAGGTAGCATACCTCTCTCCAGAGCTAGCTTACCCAGCAGAAATTACAAACCATGACCAAGCAAAAAGCCCAACCATAACCAAAGACCAAGTCATCACTACAGTAGCTGCAACTATCCTCCAGTCATGTGCACCACTTATCCTTATGCAATTGTGAGAGTGAGTGTGACAAATGAGCTCTAGTGGCCTCTTATTTATAGTCCTCCAAGTGACCTAACTCGGTCGACTTCTACTTCTAGAGGATAATAATTTAATAAATTATTATCTTGAGTCGACTTGTCTTCTAAGGTTATTTCCTAACCTTCTAAGGTTTCTCTTGCTTCCCAGAATATTCTAGACTCGTCAAGGTTACATGTAGAGGTTAATACCTCCTACAACTACCATAATATCAACAACAAGTGGTATCATAGATCTTTCCTTGGCAAGAGTTGTGGGTTAAATTTTTTCTAGGTAGAGACATATTCCAACATCTTTAAATTAAAGAGATTTGTCGTTCATCGCATAAATCTGCGGTCAGGGAAGCATACACGCAGGAAATACAAGAGGTACTTAAGCACACATTGTTGGCCACCCTTGTAACCCATGTGTGGTACCCCTTCGAGTGGTAGAGCATCAGACAACACCTATATACAGACTGGCCTAGCTATCTTGAAACCCTCCATAGATCAACGAATAGACTGCATGATTGTTATAGTGCCACCAACAACAACACTCGGGAAGATACTCTCTAGTACCTGGGTAATCGGGTAGTACAACTAAGGGTACGGTCTAGTATCCTTAGTTGGTGCCCTGAGATATTGGGTCGAGTACTATTGTTCGACCCTGCATGTATATCAGAGAGCTATAGCATAGGGAAAACCCTTGTCTGTAGAAACCCTGAACACTCTAACCCTTGGGACGGAAACATAACAGAAAAGGAACAAACAAGATTTATTGTAGTGCAACCTTTCCTCCTGCATTCGAGTTGTGAAATTACTAAACATTTCTCTCTGTTAAGCATCTAGGAATTCTGTCACTGCAATATTATTTAGATCGGAGTATAACTCCAGAGGAGTAATAAAAAAAAAGTCAGGGTCTTGTCTACACCCTTATTTGAGACCTATCTCATTGGATTCCTCTCTTCATCTTGATCGCAGTGGTACCCTTCATTTTTAATCCCTTTTTCCCGTGGACCCGACCCTTTCCCGACACCCTTATTTTCGACCTATTGCATTGGATTCCTCTCTTTTTTCTGATCTCCATGGTACCTATCAATTCCTGTGGACTAGTTTCCCTTATAGACAACCTCATATGCTACCTAAGCCTCCACAATGGCCCCTACCACCCATGCTCAAAACCTATAAGATTTGGAGTCTCAGGTGACCAACCTAGGCCAACACCTCCATGACCTATGCCACCAGTTCCAAGACTCCCTCAGCAAAGACTTCCAGAAAATGAAGAAACTCATCAAGGGTACACACATTGATTCCTATTCTGACGACCCTCATTCTTCCCATTATGATAATACTCATTCGTCTCGCTCCCCTTCGGGTTCTCCCAACTCTTGGAATAAGGTGCCCAAAGTTGAAATGCATAAATTTGATGGATCAAACCCAACAGGGTGGGTCTCTCAGATGGAACAACACTTCTCCCTCCATGATATTTTGGATGATGAGACCAAACTCCATTTCAAAGTTTTGTACTTGGATCAAGAACGTTGGCAATGGTGGCAATGGAATAATAAATTTTATCCAGGACTACCCACTTGGAACATGTTCACCAAAGCAGTTTGTGCCCATTTTGATAGGGAATCTCATTTTTTGGGATGGCTCACTAAGTTACGCCAAACATGGCTAATAGCATACTTCGTCACAACATTCAAACAATTGGGTATCATAATTGAGGGCCTATCTGATGAGTTTTATCTTGAATGTTTTCTCGGTGGCTTAAAGGATGTTAATCGAGCTCATGTGAGCATGCATCATCCTATTACATGGTTGTAGGCTTGTCAATTAGCACTGGAAGCAGAGACCATTCTTTAGGCCTCACCCCTACATGCTGCAGTTACAAACTGCCCTCGCCCAGGGGCTACCCCAGCTCCGACACAAACTTTGAAGGTCCAAAAGGTATCTCCCACTGAAATGGCGAAACGTCGGAAGTAATGAGTTTGCTATTACTTTGATGAAAAGTATTCACCGAGCCATATTAAATGTCGTGAAAAAAATTTCTTTCAAATTTATGTGTCAACTTCCTCTTCCTATGAAGAAATACCATCAGATGAGGCTCCCAATCTAGAGGGCACACATCCAATTGTCCACACCCTCAATCCAGATGCAACACCTGTGGAACCGGGGGAACTTGTCATCTCTCTCCATGCCCTCACGGGTATTTCTGCCCCATAAACATTAAATATCAAGGGCTACATCAAAAATAGGTTGGTCGTGGTGTTGATTGATAGTGATAGCACCCATAATTTTATTCAACTCAGGGTCGTTGAGGAGGTCAATTGTTTTGTCAGACCAATTTCTAATTTTCAAATTCTTATAGCTAATGGTGGCACAATGAAATGTCGGGGCCATTGTGAGTGATCTGAAAATAGAAGGCTGACTTGTTATGCTATGCAAGCACCCTCTACTTCATTAAAAATAAACTTTACAAGACCTTGCTCCATGTGTTAGAATATGCAAGATAAAATTATGTGTTAAGTTCATGCTTCTTTTAAATGGTTATGAGTGAGGTCTTTGCAAGATTTAATATGTTGTTTTCATAAATACAACAACAAAAATAACTTGCAGCAAATAATACCCAACAAACACTCACAACAAGAACAACATGATAAAGGAGTTCACCCCTCTCCGGGCTACATCTCCTTGAGCCTCCATCAATGGACTTGGCTCTCTGGGATTAATTTGTCAAAGATTCTGTTACAAGATGCTTCTCAAATCCAATGGAAATTGTGGCTGTACCATTGGGATCAGAATACATAAAAACCCCAAAAATGACTAATAAAACTCTGAAAACGGATCATGGCTCATCCGGGCATGACCTCTTCTACATGTGGCCTAAAACTTCCCTGAGCTTCCTTATGGAAAAAACACCTGTAAAAGTCCTCAAAAGCATCTGAAACCTGTCCCAATGTGTTCAGAGCATAACAATTAGCCAAAAATGACTATTCAGTCACAGAAAACAAACTTGGACTCACCAAAACATGACCTTAATCAATGAGGGCTTCAAGCTCCCTAGAGCTCTCTAAAACTTAAATGGTTAAAAACATGCAAAAGAAGTCTTCAAATGGCTGTGAAAATAGTGCCAATGGATTCAGAACGTCCAAAAACCCCTAGCTGGGCTTTTACGGCACCTCATTCGGCCAAAAAATGAAGAAGATAGGCCTCCTGCCATTCTCTTCCTTCAAGCTCGTTGTCTCTGGTTCGCCAAAACAC
>JASDQU010103589.1:30964-43935 GCA_032191745.1 Picea mariana | reverse complement strand
TATTTCAACCATGATAACTAGAAATTCCCTTGAAGATGCAAAGGTATGCCAATAAATAAGTGTTGCAAAAAGATGTTATTGAGAAGTAGATATCCTCCCATAGAAGGAAACAAAGACATTTAATTTGTTGCTGAAAAGTAAGATTGTCAAATAGACATATTTGAAGAGCAATTATGTAAACATCATATGTGTAGTGGTATGCCATGTACTTTAAAACCAAGTCATTTGTTCCTTTGTGGAATAGGCTCATTTGCAAAAGCAAGTAGTTAACATATATGTGCCTTTATTGAGCCTCAAGGGTTAGCTTAATCAGTTGAACATTCTACCTAAAGCATGTCGTTGATAAGGAGGCTATTGGTCATATTCAAATTTGGTGGGGTCCCTTGGGGTTATCGGGTGCTAATATGGTTGTTAGTTGAGCTAACCTCCATCTGATATTCCAGGGAAGAGTTAGGGATACCATGAGGTTTTTCTTGGGAAAAAAATGTGCCTTTGTTGCCTCACCATATTTTTGTGTGTAAATAAACAAAAAAACATCATATTTGCATAAATCTACCTTTATTACTTTCAACATCATGCCTTTGTTGCCTCAAAATGTTTTTGCGTATAAATACCCAAATGACATCATGTGTTGCACAAATGCGTATTTATTTCTTTCAACATTTCTCTTGCTTATCATTCATTCATTTACATATTAGATATTTTCCATTAATGTGTGATAATAATAAAGAATTGATTATAATTGGTAAAACAAATTTGCAGGGATTTATGTTGCATGGTTACATTCACTCTCCAAATAGTGAGCATGAAGAACCTCACACTTCTCATGTGCTCTGCTTTAATGACCATAACAACCTTTCCAATTGTCATTGCTTCCTCTTTGTGCATTGCTAGTATTATTAAATGTATGTATGTAAAATGGTACTCAAATATGTAAACATTATCCATGAAATCAAATTAAATATGTTTATGTGAAGAAAATAGTTGTTCCTAATGCCAACATCTATGTGGAAGTATGTTAATTTCTCAAACAATAATATAGCACAGAAGAAGTAACCCAAGAATTCTCAACTAGAAAAGAAAAACCTAAAACAAGCCCACAAATGATCAACATTATTTTCTAATGGCATCTTATAGAATATTAAAAAAAAAAGAAATAGTACATTCACTCACAATGAAAAAATAATAAGATATAACTGCATTACAACATCCATCTATTTGCAAAATTGTTGACATAAATGGAAAGGAGGGACAACATAATTTTTGAGGAGTAGTTAAATTCAATCTAAGTATGATGACAAAGGCAACATAACAATAATAGGGAGCGGTGTTGGAATTAATTTTTAAGAAGTCATCATATTCAACATCCACAAAACTTTGGTATCTAAATATCCTTAATTCTACCACCTCGTTGACCACCTATTTCGACTAGGGGTCAACTCCATGTTCCATGAAGATTTTGAAGATTTTTGAAGATTTTGGCCTAGTGGTACAACCATTTTGAAGATTTTTTCTCAACATGGTGAACTTTGCCCCCGGCATGCTTTTCCGTTCCCTTGCGTGGGATAATATTGTAATATACTAGCATGAGTCAATTTTTATCTAGTTGCCTAGGAATTTATCATTAGAAAAGTCCTTTCATCGAGTTTTTTTTTCCTCAGGTAATTAACCTTGCTCAACTGTGATTTTAATTATCCTTGAATTTTTCACTCACAAATAATTCTCCAAAGTGGTGAAAGGCATTCTAATGATCAAGCACATGGGGTAACTAAGGTCTAGGAGTGTTGTAAATGACCATGCTAGACATTTCCTAGAATATTGCGGAATTCCATTAAGTTTTGATAGGATTTTTTAAATTATTAAATTTCCCGCAAACTGGGGATTTTTAATTATTTTTGATGTAAAATGTAAAAAAGTGGTCCTTGGGGATTTTGTATAGGTGTATAAGTACTCAAATCAAATGGTTCATGAACCCCTACACCCTTGGACCAAGTCTCAGCTCATTTGGACAAGTTTTTCTAGGCCATTGTCCATGAGGAGTCGAAGTCGGTCAAAAATCAACATGTAATTGGCTTAATTAAAATAGAAAAATTTTGTAAAAATTTTGGGAAAAGTGTCCCAAATGCATTTCCTAAGTTAGGAAAATGATTTCCCACTTAGAAAGACCCCCTTTGCTTATCCCACAACCCACATTGACCATCTCCTTAGAAGAGGGGCGCCCCCCTTTGCTCAATAACTCATGAAAAATAAAAAATACATCATGGGGCCCCCCAATCCTTTGGTATTACCCCCCATTCATCCCCACTACACTTTTAATTAATGGGGAAGGTGGTTTCCTCCTTCCCCACTCACCCATCAACCCTCACCCTCCTCTCTTGACCTAAAAGTGCGCCCCCCTTGAAGAGACACCTCCCCCTTGGATGGATGACACTTGGAGCTCATGCAAGTGGGGTCTCCCCTCATATTCTCCTATAAATTGGAACCTCTCCTCCTCATTTCTCCATCATCTCTTGGAGCAAGTCTATTATGCCAAAATTTCTCTCATTCTTTCCCTCTCTCTCTCATGCTCTCATGTGTAAATCTTGCTACAAGTATTTGTGACAACATTTTGTGGATAATAAAGCAAGCTTTGGAGAATATATGGTGTGCGTTGGGAGTCTTCTTGGTGCCTTCATTGTGTTCTTGTCAGGTGATACATTTCCATTTCATTTTTTCATTTTGCTTTCACTAATTTCTACTTGGAGACTCAAGCAAAGTATTTTGCTTGGGTGATATTAGTAGTAGTATTGTTATTGATCTTGTGGTAGTTTCTTATAAAGTTTGCAAAGTATTTTACAAGATTTTTGGATGCTCTCACCTCCATGTTTCCTTGTGTAGCAAAGGAAAAATTGTTTGGGGATCACTAGAGGGTTGAAGGAGTGGTTTTAGAGTGGAAAACTCACTCTTTTCAATTATTCAAATTTTCCAAAATTTATCTAACTTTCTTCTCTTCCTTTCCTTCATTTCTAAGCATTGTTATGACATAGAATATACACTAAGAGTATCATTTTCATATTCAGAAATTTACATTTAAATTGGTGTTTTATTGGGATAATACTAAGTTAACAAGTTTCTTGGTTTTGTTGCTTTTCCTATAAAATATACCTTGATGTTTTTTACATAGATTTTTAGCTACAAGGAGGAAAAGCTATTGGTATTGAGCCCCAAAGACCCTCAAAATGCATTCTAAAGTTGGGATATTATATCCCCCTTCTTCTTTTTCCTCTAAGTCATTGTAAGCCACCCTTGAGAGTCTCTTGGGTGTGCCTTCTCTTAATTTACATCAAAAATATGATATTGTAATAGTTATAATTAATCACCCACACCTTACAAAGAGAGTGGCCTAGGCCATCCTTGCAAAATCCTAAAGGCTAGTATTAGATTTGCTTTCTTGTATTTCCTTTTACACCCACCTTGGCCAAAATGGTAGGCATTGTGCCTCCACTTGTGCCATTATTGTGGGGTTGTTCATTTATTTCCAAGTCTTTCAATTCTTTTTATCACACCCACCTTGGCCAAAACAGTAGGCATTGTGCCTCCACTTGTGTTGTTGTTGTGGGGTTGCAATTTTATTTTCTAAGAAAACTACAAAGCATTTCAATTATTTATTTTTTACCACCTTGCAAGATATTGGCCTAAGCCATCCTTGCAATAACGAAAGGCTTGTATAATATTAAATCATTGCAAAAGTAATCTTTTTGTGCTCCTTTTTTTCCCCGTATTCTCTCCCCTTGCCACTTTGTGGATCCTGGGTGGCAATAAAGGGAAAAGGTTGGGATTTTAGTAATAATGCATCCAATCATTATTGTTTCCACCATCAAAAAGGAGGCTTGAGGAAGATACTTGGGGTGCTAGCTCAGGGATGATCTCACGACACTAGGTGTCCCCCGGGTTGAGTACACCTGCTCTTTGGATTTGACCTGTGGATCTAGGGTAAGGCCTTGTTTTCCTTGCTTATTGAGCACCCAAATCTTCCTTTTGGTTGAGAGGATAATGATTTAGGGTAGTCACATAGTCTAGGATTCAATCTATCACATCTAATCTCCCTAATCAAAGAGAGACTTAAAACTTACTAAAATTAACCTACACACTACATTCACAACATTTGCAATCTCACTCTCAAGCAATTTGTCTCTCAATTTTTGCAATCATATTTTAAAGCAATTCACTTTTCAACCACTTTGATATTTCAAGCAAGTTACTTTCAAGCAAATTTACTTTTCAAGCAACGCCTTTCATTGTGGATATCTCATGTTCATTGGTATAGGATCTAACTTCTCCTTCGTATAATTGCAAAATCATCTAAGTGGTTGTTCTTTTTCATTATAAGCTTTATCCATGACATGTTTCAATTATTTCATTTGCAAATTGGTGTAAGTTGAATGCTTCATTATCTAACCATTCATTAGTTCCCTTTGTATATTTAGTGCAATTGTCTAATTTGTCATTTTCCTTGGAAGTTATATTGCCATATTTTATTTGTATATTTCATTTTGTAACTATCTCAAGTGTAAAACAATTTCTTTCTTTCTTGTTGATATCCTATAGCATTGTTTATTTCTTGTATAATTGTACTTAGATCTTTTTTTGTAACTTTAATTGACCCCATTGCCCAACCCTAGGCACTAGTCATAGTTGACTTAGAGAAATGGCTGATTTTCATTAAAGATTTGCATTTGCATTGTTGCTTGTCATTTAGGCTAGCTCCCCCTTACCTTTAACAAACTAAAATCAACTCCTAGAATTCATTTAATAATTCACATAGTAACTAGGGTCTACCCCCCTTGGCTTCCCTAGGCGTAAGCCTAGACAGAAGAAGTTCAAGTCGAGGTGACAATGGGCTTGAACTTAGGCATTGTCCTCCAAGGACACATTAAGTGGATTGAGACTTTTTCCACGTTTGCAAGTGTGTATAAGGATGACAACACACCTCATTCCCATTGATCCTACAATCAGCGAGGACACCAATTCATTTAATTCATAGGCAAGTTGGTCACATATGCACAAGGTATGAGGTGCTTGTCATATGTGGATATTGACTTGTTTTTGTGTGTAAGTATCCAAGCAACATCACGTGTTGCACAAATGTACATTTCTTTCTTTCAACATTTCCTTTGCACCTCCTTCATTCATTTGTATATCACATATTTTCCATTAATACATGATAATAATAAATAACTGATTATAATTGGTAAAACAAATTTACAAAAATTTCTGCAACACAGTTACATTCACTCTGGAATAGCAAGCACAAAGAATCTCACACTTCTCCTCACCCTACTTTAGTGACCACATCAACCTCTCCAACTGTAGTTGCTTCTTTTTGTAAATTGTTAATATTATTAAATGTGTGTATGCACATTGTAAAATGGTATTCAAATATGGAGACATAATCTATCAAATCAAATTAAATATGTTCAAGTGAATAGAATAACATGTACTTGACACTTGTATCTACCCTAAAGAATGTCCATTTCTCAAACCATTATATAGTAGGGAAGAAGAAATCCAAAAACTCTCAACAATCAAATATAAACCCAAAATAACTCCAGAAATTATCAACATTATTAGTCCCTGCCGGAAGGCCAAGGGCAGGGACTATAGCGATGAGTTCATCGCCGACTTGATATTAGTTTAGGGTTGACTTTAAAATTTTTCAGAAATTATAATGTTTAACTTAGGAAATTTGTATTTATATATTTAAAATAAAAAAATATATATTTGTTACAATTTTATTGGTTCATAGGTTTGAAGTGTTATTGCCAGCTTCACTTCTTCCAATGCTTTAATTAACACTTCTTCCAACTGTCACCCTTAACTCAAATACTCACTGTCCTTTTCCATGCTATTTGAACTAATCAACCGGGTCCACGTTTCCAAAATCACATGGCTTGATTGTCATCAAGCTGATACGAATCTGCATGAGGTACGAGTTATGGGCTCAAGGGTTTCTTGTAATTTATGACTGAAGTGAGGCTTCGCTAACTCTGTATGCCCTGTGAGTTTTGTTGTTGCAACCATTCGACTACCTATTCTTCTACGAATTCCACCAAACAATGTTGCATTATCCTTTGGCATTTTTACTTGCAGTGTTAAATTTGTTTGTTGGTTCCAATTACTACCGACTCCCTATTCATTATGTGTAGTTTAAGCATTTGAATTAGAATTTTCTCACTACTTCCGCTTTCACCGTACCATCGATTGCTATTTTTGGATCTTCGATCACTAATCTGAAGATGGTTTATGTCTCTTCACTGTTGATGGGGAAATCAGAGGCGAAGGCCAGTTCCAGCACCTGTGAAAATATATGCGGCATTTACTTTAGTTTTTCCAATCTCGAGCCAAATGTATCACCCTCATCAAATTCATTATCTGGAACGAGTTCCGCGAGAGATTTTCCTTCTATGGCCTCAAGGCAATCCTCACCTTATTCCTCTCGGAGCGCCTCGGTCTCTCTCAAGTTTGATCAACAAAGATTTTTCATCTCTTCACAATGGTGTGCTATGCCACTCCAATGCTGGGAGCCATAATCAACAACTCCTTCTTGGTAGACTATGAAAACCAATATTCTATAACCCTCATATTGAAATTGATAAATAAATTAGCATGCATGCCTGTATGTTTTGTTTTTTATCTGGCAAGGAAAATAGAGAACGATATTGTATCTATCTCTTCTCTACGCAGTGGGGAACTGGGTGATGTCCATGGTTGCAATACCAGATCCTGATCCTGTAACTCACAAAGCTTCGATCTATTCGATGTGGATCACTGCCATGGGTATTTTACTCATAGCAGTTGGCACTGGAGGCATTAAACCTTGTGTCTCAGCTTTTGGAGGAGACCAAATAGAATTCTCTATGTTAGATGGTCAAACCAAAGAGAGGCTTCGGAGGATATTTTTCTCTGTGTTTTACTTTGAAACTAATGTGGGTGCCTTCTTATCTATGCTCCTCACGCCACTGTTGAGGGCCAATGTGTCATATACAACCACTTTTGGAATACCTACTCTTCTCATGGGTTTCGCTATAACTATATTCTGGTATGGCCGAAGAGACTATGTCAACGGACGGGCTGTGGGGAGTTTTTTTTCTAGTTTTATAAAAGTCATAGTTAGTGATGTAAGGCTGAGGAAGAAAGAATCTGGTTATGTAAATGATGAACAAGTTAATTGTAAAGGAGAATCGAGCAATGCTGCTCATTGGCTTGATGCTGCTAAGCTAAGTTGCAATGTAAAAGAAGTTGAAGATGTAAAGGCTATCATCAGAATATGTGTTTTCCTCCTTCTTGATCCTCTATTTTGGTTCCTGTATAATCAGAAGGCCTCTACGTGGGTATTTCAAGAGAAACAGATGAACGTGCATGTGTCCTGGATCAGAAATGTTGTGATTAGGCCTGATTCGATGCAGGTGATTATTATCTATTCACAAGGCATAATAAAAAAAAAATGAGGTTTTACTTACCTTCATATTTTTTAGGTGTATTATTAGAATGGACCAAAATGACCAAGCCAGGTAATGGTTCTGGTCTTAAAACTATCTAGAGTTAAAAACAACCGTTTCTTTTGGTTTTGGGAGAAGTCAATAATGTAAATGTTGTTGTAAAATATGTTTGTTATATGCGGCATTTGCTTCATTTTTTTCAATCTCGGGTCAAATGTCTTAGGCTTCGCCATTACTTGACTTAACTCAAATACATATTTTTGTCGCAACCCACACGAACTAATAGATAATGATGCCTATTTTCCCACACCCAGATCAAGATTTCAGAGTTTTCAAGCAGACAGTACGAATTTCTGTTTGATGAACTAAATATTTGAAGTTCTAACGCCCCCAATACAAATGCAATGGAATTCAATGAAGATGTTGCACCTTTTATAGACTTTTATACAAAATTGACCGACAATTGAATTTGGGTCATATCTGAGAAGAAAGAACATGGAGCATTCGAATAGTTTGAAAAAGAAAGGGTCTTTCAAGGCTTCTCAGGCCAACCCTCTGTTGACAATGTCATCAAGTGAAAAAGAAGACGTGGACGCCATTCTCATCCAGTGCAGGAGACTGATTCGAAGATGCTCACTATAATAATTAATTACAGGACATACCAGAATGAATATGTAAGCATGGAAGAGCAGGTGAAAGACCCTATTAGGGACAGACCCCAAAATGGCCCCGAGAATTTGCAAAATCATGGCGACGAAGAGGATTTGGAACACAAGGTTGAATTCTTTGTAGGGTTGTTGGAGTCCTCCAATGGCAGAATGGATCCCTCTCATGTTGGGATGCGTCGATTACTGCTTTACAGAAAGGCCTTCTCTGGCTGCACTCAGCGTCGGGTAGTCTCAAACAACCTCTCATTTTTCAAAGATTACATACCTTACAAGTTAATGGGTTTCGATCCCTTGACCTCTGGGATTTGTGTGCCTATTATACAAGCATTATCGCTACACATATACTATATGTATGCCTATGTAATAACAATAACAATCTCCGTCAATAATTTGGATCCAAGCGACATCCATGCCCTGGTTATTTGTCCTTGTGCAATGAAGGAGCCTCGTATCTACAAAAAATTGTCTTAAAGGATTTGACCCACTGGCTTGGAGGTGGAATCATTTGTCTACTGCATTAATCCATTGCAATTGTGGAATTAGAAACATTTGCATCTATAGAATTCCTGATCTAAAGTCTTGTTGGTTAAGCTCATGCAAAATGGCACCGAATGCATAAAAAATCAAAATCCCACCACGAAAAACAATGCATTTTATGAATTGTCTGGTCCTAGCGACGCAATCATTGTGAGACTTGAGATAACAACTCAACCTGTGTGCAAGAAAACTTTGAATAAAATCCTTGGTTGATAGACAGGGAAATGGAGATATATGCTTATGAGGAGTAAGAAATCTATTCACTATTTTTGTTTCATGAAAGGTGTAGAGAGGGACTAAGAGAGATTTGGACTCTACACGAAGCATAGAGATTTCATTATCCAGACAGTTTCGACAACAATTCTACACTATGCAAGCTATTCTCTTGCTTATAAAATCGCATACCAAGGCCTCAAGGCCTTAAGGCTCAAATCAATGGGATTTTATAAAAAGGGACTTTATCGATGTTTTGGATTTTACTAGGCATGATGGTTTGCATATTGAACTGCATTTTGTGAAAATAACTTTCCTATAATTAACATGTGTAGGCGCTCTTTTCCATCTCATTAAGGGTACAATGGACCAAAATGTGGCTGCAACTACTTGAGGGTAACTCATTCACTTGCTTTGCTGGAAGGAGATATCAAATGGTACTACATCCTTCAATGCTTTCAAATAATAACGATGAGATTGGGTAGTCAAAGAATGTATTTAACTTATCGAATGATATAGAGAAGCACCATTTTAGTGACGATTCTAGTATTCATTACTATGTCGAATGGGTTCCTTCTGAATAACAAACCTAAAGTATCTTGCATAAGTGATTTGGAGAGAGCAGATCCATGTGCGAGATATTTTTAATAAGGCTCAACAATTATCACCGGTGTTAATGAACTTCAATTAGATGTCAATATTACCAACGGATGGTAATTGTCGTTGACGTGAATATTACTTATTGTTGATTTAATCTTGGCTAGTAGTTATGTATCAAGAAGACTTGGAGACTTAGTTAGATGATTTTTTATCCAGATACAAGATGGATGTTGGCGCAAGAAGGTCAAGCGCTAGGAAGTTAAAGAAGGAATAATAAGCTTTCTCTCGAAGATAAGAACTTAAGTTTGTAATTTCGATTAGAGCAGTAACCGATGGAAATTAGGATCAATTTATTCATTCTTAAACTATACAATTGATGCACAGAATAATGATGGTCTAATCTTGTCCCTCATTAGTTGTAATCATTCACAGAAAATTGAGTTGTTTCCATTAATCTGTCAATCACATCAAGATTTTAACTACAAATTTATGAATAGTCTTACCAGACTCTTTATGAATAGTCTTATGCATTGCCGTCTTTTCAGTGATAATATCAATGGAGCTTTTGTAGCTTGCTCCTGCCAGTGCAAAGAGATTTTTTCCTCCTTACAATGCACAAAGTCCTTTTGTTTTAAAGGTCTTTTGTGGTATTGGTGTTGGTATTTTATTTTTTGTTACGAAATATTTGCCCTGAGATTTAGATTCTGAATTGAATCATCCTATTTGCCCTGAGATTTGGATTCTGAATTGAATCATCCTATTTGCCCTAAGATTTGTATTTAAAATTGAATCATCGTATTTTCTCTGAAATTTGGATTCTGAATTTAATCAATGATGAGTCACCTGCAGGAAGGCAATTCAACATTCAAATTCCTTGGAAATTTTTTCAAGAAGGTTGCCTTTAAGGCTCGTCTGACGAATCTTCAAAGTTTACTCTTCTGAGATTTCTGTAACAAAAAGGATAAAGCGATTCAAGAAAAAGATTCCAAATGATATAAGGGATTTGTCTTGGATGCAGCGCAACAAGCCATTAAGACCACATAGTTATGTAAATTTTTTTTCTCAGGCGGATTACCTACTCAACTGTTGATAATAGTGAGTATTTCCCAACTAAATCGGATGGGATTGTGTTGCCATGCAACCCTTGTTCCATAGTGGCATCATTGAATATTGAAAACAAAGTATAATACAATTACAATAAAGAAATAATAGGATACGACTACATGAAAACATCTATCAATTTGCAAAATTGTTTACAGAAATGGAAAGACGAGATAACAAAATTTTTGGGGAGTAGTTAAATTAAATATAAGCATTACAATGAAGGAAAAAAAATGACAATAAGGAGTTGTGTTGGAATTAACTTCTAAGAATGTCATTATATTCAACAACCACAAAATTTTAGTGTGCGAATATCCTTGATTCTACCACCTCATTCTCACTAATCTTGCACTCATTATTCATGCAACAACAATGAGGACAACGATTCATTCATTTGATAGGAAAGATGATCACATATGCAAGAGGTATAAGGTGCTTTTCATTCATGGAGATCGATTTGTTTTTGTGCGTGAATATCCAAACAACATTGTGTGTTGCACAAAAGTGCATTTATTTCTTTCAACATTTTTTTACACGTACTTCATTCATTCACATACCAAATATTTTTCGTTAATGTATGATAATAATAAATAATTGATTACAATTGGTAAAACAAATTTGTAGAGATTTTTATTGCACAGTTGCATTTACTCTCTAAATAATGTGTTTGCTCTTTAAACAATATACATGAAGAATCTCACACTTCTTTTGTGTCCTACTCTAGTGACCATGGCGACCTCTCCAACCATCACTGCTTCCTCTTTATGCATTGTTAATATTATTAAATGTATGTATGTAAAATGGTACTCAAATCTAGAGACATGAACCATCAAATCAAATTAGATCTGCTCATGTGAAAATAATAATGCATACCTAACACTAACATATACCCTAATGAACATTCATTGCTCAAAACATAATATAGTAAGAAAGAAGGAACCCGACAACCCTCAACAATAAAATATGAACCCAACATAAGTCCACAAATTATCAACATTATTCCATAATGGTATAATAGAATATTAAAAAAGAGAGAGGATATAATACACTCACTGACAATGAAAGAATAATAGGATATGACTACATAACACCATCCATCAATATAAAAAATTTCTGACATAAATGGAAAGGAGAGACAACAAAATTTCCGAGGAGTAGTTAAATTTATTCTAATCATTACAATGAAGGAAACAAAATGATAACATGTACTTGTGTTAGAATTAATTTCAAAGAAGTAATCAAATTCAACATCCACAAAATTTCAGTCTGTGAATATTCTTGCTTCTACCACCTCTTTCCCATTAATCCTGCACTCATTATTCATGCAACAATAATGAGGACAACAATTCATTCATTTCATAGGAAATTTGGCCACATATGCACAAGGTATGAGGTGCTTGTCGTGCATGGAGATCGATTTTTTGTGTATGTAAGTATCCCAACAACATCACGTATTTCACAAATGCACATTTATTCATTTCAACATTTGTCTTGCACATCTTTCATTCACATATCATATATTTTCCATTAATGTAAATAATAATAAGAAATTAATTATAATTTGTAAAACAAATTTGTGAGGATTTATGTTACACTGTTGCATTGACTCTTGGAATAATGAGCATGAAGAGCCTCACACTTCTCATGCGCCCTGCTATAGTGACCATAGTGACCTTGCCAATTGCCATTGCTTCCTCCTTGTGCATTGTTAATATTATTAAATGTAGGTATGCAAAATGCTACTCAAATTTGGAGACATGATCCATCAAATCAAATCAAATCCATTCATGTGAATAGAATAGCGTGTACATGGCACTAGCATCTACCCTGAAGAATGTTCATTGCTTGAACCATAATATAGTATGAAATAAGAAATCCTTGACAACTCTCAACAAGAAAATATAAGTTCAAAATGAGTCCACAAATTATCAACATTATTCCATAATGACATCATATAATATTAAAAAAAAATACATAATATACTCACTCCCAATGAAGAGAGGAAGAGATAGTAGGGTATAATTGCATGACAACATCCATCCATTTGCAACATTGTTGACAAAAATGGAAAGGAGAGACAACATAAATTTTGGGGAGTAGTTAAATTCAATCTAAGCATTGCAATGAAGTCAATAGAGCAATAATAAGGAGCGGTGCTGAAATTAATTTCCAAGAAGTCATCATATTTAATAGCCACACAATTTTAGTGTGAAAATATCCTTGATTCTACCACCTCATTCCCACTAATCATGCACTCATTATTCATACAACAACAACGAGGACAATAATTCATTCATTTCATAGGCAAGTTGGTCACATATGCAAAAGGTATGAGGTGCTTATCATGCATGGAGATTGATTTGTGACCAAACAA
>JASDQU010103588.1:503215-536974 GCA_032191745.1 Picea mariana | reverse complement strand
CCTAACCAAAACATTTTGTATCACTGAATTTGGATCTGTTATGAATAATTTATGACATTTTTACTTGAAACACCTAATTTTGACTAGTTTTAGGATTGGCCACAAACCCTATTTTCCACGGAGTGTAACTCCAAAAATACAATTACCCACAAAATGAATTTTTTTCAAAGATATGTGGATATGTTTTATCACTTTTGCATAGCAATTTCACGGTTTGAATCATTATAGAAAAAACGTTATAGTCAAAATGGTGAGATGACCTGTAAATAACATACCTTAGAAAGCACCATCAAAATAATTTATTCTTTCTTGCATTTTGGCCTTGTTTTTTTCACCTTCACTCATAATTTCGGTTTAGATATCCTTGGTTACCTCAAACACATATAGATATTCAATATGTGCAATTGTGATTCAAATGAGAGAGTCTTTCCTCCTATTTATACTCTCCAAGTAGCTTCCTTAAAAACATCTTCTAGATCACTTGACCCACTTTCCTTATTTTAGGGTTGGGTCCACTTCTAATTTCTCCATTAAATTTATCATTGAAATAATTTATTTTGTATTCACTTTGAATTATAATACACTCATCACTTCAATTTATTATTTACCTTTTAAAATATCNTGACCTTTTGGGGCTTCTAGATGACATATGAGGGTCCTCCAGCTTCGTAAGGCCATAACTCTCAAACCGTGAGGATTTATGTGACGTTCTACATACCACCAGAAATGGGATCACATGTACTATCCATATAGAATAATATTATATGAAAATATATCATAACTCATACCATTACCCATCAAACAAACTTGGGTCCATTACCCAAACCTGGGATCTCCAACTTCTCATGGCCATAAATCTCTAACCGTGAGGAATTGTGTGATGTTCCAGGTACCAATGGAAATGAAATGATAAGTACTATCCATATAGGATATTTTCCATGACAAAATCACTTTCCTTCATCTCATTATTCCACAATTAATCATGGGTTCTCTTACTCCACAAAGTGTCTTCCTGTGAGGGATTTCACCATAAGGGGAATACTTTGGAGTTCATCCATATTTACTTCTTATTTTATAAACCATGACAAAATAATAATGAGTCATATTTACATCAAACAATATTGGGTCCATTACCCAAGCCTTTGCACTACAGGGCTTTCTTCAAGGGTTGACATCAATGACAACCAACCTTAATCAACATTTTTCGCTTCCACTTAATCTTATATGGTTCATATATTCCTTATGTGTCATCTATATTGTAAGGATATAATTATGCTACATAAATATTGGTGAAGTTCCAATTCCCTTTGGCAGTTCAATATCATAAGCATTTGCAACAAATTTTCTAAGGATTTTACAAGGCCCTATATTCTTCATCTTCAGTTTATTATATTCCCCCCTTGGAAATATTTCCTTCCTCATATGCTCCAAGGCTTGGTCTCCAACCTCAAAATTCACCTATTTTCTTCTTTGATCTATTATGTTCTTATATCTCTGGCTACTATCCTGTACTTGTCCTTTGATTTGTGCATGTAACATTTGTATCTCTATAGATAAATCCTATGCTACTACACTTCGAAATTCATCTTGTCCCAAATCTATCAATTATGAAATTCCTCTGGGATGCATTCCATACACTATCTAGAATGGGATATTACCAATACTCCCTTTTGGTGAATCATTATACGCAAAATCCTCTTGTGGCATAATTTGATCCCATTGACTATTATGCTCAGTTACCAAAATTATCAGCAGATTCCCTAAGCTTATATTCACTACCTCAGTCTATTCATTTTTCCGAAGGTGATATGATGAAATAAAAGACAAACTTGTCCCCAAATTCTTCCACAAAGTCCTCCAAAAGCATCCCACAATTTTTGTGTCTCTATCTGAGAGTATACTCTTGGGTAACCCATGCAATCTCATAATCTCCTTCAAAAACATATTCTCTGTATGGTTAGCATCACTTGTTTTGTGAAATAGTACAAAATGTTCTATCTTTGAAAATACGTCAACCCCCACAAATATTGAATCATTTCCCTTGGGGGTTCTTGGAAATCCCATAAGAAGATCCATACTTATAGTGTCCCACGACCTATTTGGAATATGAAGTGGTTGGTAAAATCCTGTGTTCTTCTTTCCTTTAGCATACTTGAAAATTATTCATTTTCCCACAAACTTATTCACATTAGACCTCATTTCTGGCCAATAATATGAAGAACTTAGCTGCGCATACTCTTTATCATGGCCAAAATTTCCAACCAATCCTTCGCTATTTGTTTCCTTAAACAAATTGTCCCTCATTAAGAATTTTGGGATACACAATTATATTCATTTGAACAACAGTCCTTCTTGGATTATATACTCCATCCATTGCTCTATATCCCTTAACAAAGTATTTTCACAAGCTTCATAAGGTTCCTTGAAGTCAGGGTCTTCCCGGTACATCTCTTTGAGGTGTTAAAATCCCAAAGTCTCCACTTGGAACTCCTACAAGATTAAACATATCCTGCTCAAAGCATCTACAACTTTGTTAGCACTCCCACTAATATGATTAATGAAAAAAGTAAAATTTTGCATGAATTCTACCCATTTGGCATGTCTATGGTTCAATTTCTCTTATCTGGTTATGAACTACAAAGCATGATTGTCAATATACAAAATAAACTCCTTTGGTATAAGAAAGTGTCTCCACTTTTTCAAAGTTTGAATTATAGCATACAATTCCTTGTCATATGTTGAATACTTCATCTTAGCATCATTCAACCTCTCACTAAAATAAGCAACAGACTTATCATCATGACTTAAAACTACACTAATGGCCACTCCACTTGCATCACATTTTACCTGGAAAATCTTCCTAAAGTCTAGCAGAATCAAGATAGGTTGCTATGTTATATTTTCCTTTAATACTCTAAATCCTTTCTCGACTTGTTTTGTTCCGTCAAAATATCCATGTTTCTTCTTTATAGTACCCTGTATGGGTGCAAAAATGATACTAAAATTCCTAATGAATTTCCTGTGAAAGCTCGCTAACCCATGAAAACTTCTTACTTCAAACACACTTCTTGGAGACGACCACTCTCTTATAGCCCTCACCTTCTCTGGATCCATCTTCAATTCATTTGAAGATATTACAAATCCAAAATATATAAGTTTTTTCTTCATAATAGAACATTTTTTCAAATTCACCAACAACTTTCCCTGCTGCAAACTCCTCAACTCCATCCTCAAGCGTCTTAAATGCTCCTCCTCGGTCCTACTAAAAAAAATAATATCATCGAAATAAAAAATCACAAGCTTCCCAATAAAATATTTGAGCACTTCATTCATTAACCTCATGAATTTACTTGGAGTGTTTGTTAAGACAAATGGCATAATAAGCCACTCATATAGTCCTTCATTTGTATTGAATGTTGTTGTTCATTCATCCCCTTCTCTCGTTTGTTTCTGATTATAACTTCTTTTCAAGTCTATATTGGAAAAATAACTATCTCCACTCAAAAAATCCATTAAATCATCCATTATGGGTAAATGAAATTTATACCCGATGGTTATCTTATTGATGGCTCTAGAATCTGTGAAGATTCTTTGACCTCCATCCTTATTTGGACTCAACATAATCGGTATTGCACATGAGCTCAAAGTTTCTATGATCATTCCTTTGTCCAAAAAATCTTGGACCTGTTCCTTGATTTCTTCATTCTCCTTGGGGGTTAATTTGTATGTTTCTTTGTTCGACAAAATTTCTCTCGGAATAAGGTCAATGTGGTGACTAATACTCATGATGGGTAGTAAAGTATCAGGAAACTCATCCACTGCAATGTCAATGAACTCATCCAATAACTTCTGAACTTCCATAGGAAAATCATTCATGGAAGTATTTGTAAGGATGACTCTCATCTTACCTATAAAAACAATCTAAATTTCCTTATATTTCTTGAATTATTTCAAGAGATCATTTCCACTCATGAGAAGTATACTCAGACTAACCTTATCTTTGACTCCCTTATCTTCTAATGGTAACAACATATGTTTACACCCATTTTTCTCAAGGGTGTAACTATTCTTCCTCCCATCATGTATGGAATTCATGTCATATTTTCAAGGTCTCCCCAACAAAACATGAGAAACATCCATAGGTATGACATCACATAAAACTTCATCCATATAGCTACCAATTTTAAACTCAAATTTACACTATCTACTTACCATAACCTGATGTCCTTTTTGCAACCATGACATCCTATACAGACTCGGATGTGTTTTTGTCTCCAACTTTAGATTTTCCACCATCTTTGTGGATACTAAATTGTTAGTGCTCCCATTGTTTATGATCACCTTGCATACTTTGTCTTTGGTCTTGCAATCAGTTCTAGATAAACTATTTCTCTAGACGGGTTCTCATACCTCTTTTTCTAGCTTCACAAGAGCTTTCCTCATCATGAGATATCTTCCTTCTTCAACTGCTTATAATTTCATCTCCTCCTCCACATTCATTTGTTGTTCCTCATAAATGTGAGATTCTCTAACTCATGCATTCTTATTTTCAGGACATTCCCAAGACATGTTCCTTGTTTTCCTACAAGCATAACACTTGACTTATCCTCCTATTCCTCTTCTTCTACTTCTTTGAAAAATATTTCTTTGTCTAGAGTATCCTCTTCTATAAATTCCTCCTCTATTTTTTTGATTGTTAAATCCTCCAGCTTTTCCCCTTGATTTATGGAAATTTTCTCTAGTGGTTCCTCTTCCTCTATTAGGACTATTTCCCTTGTTCCTCTAAGTCTTCTTTCTTACCAAATTTTCTTCTTCCTTCAGGGCTATCTGATAATCATCCTCTATATTCCTCATTTTTATCATACTAATATCATCATGTAATTCATACCTCAATACATTAATATACCTAACAACTTTCTCTTCATCATTTTCCCTATGTCCTGCTCTTATATTCAACTTATAAAGCTCTTCAGTATACTCTTTCACAAACAAACATTTATGTCTCACATTTGGCAACCTTCTGAAAAGATTTACCTGATAATCCTTGGGTATGAATTAAGCCTTGAGCTTAGTTACCATTCTATTCCTACTATTAATCGTGTATTTACCTTTTCTCCTTCCATCATCTTGCAACTCATCTCACCATAAAGTTGCATGTCCCTTCAACCTGGTCACCACATGATTTACTTTCTTCTCACCATCAATATACTCATAATACAATTAAATGTATAAATCACTAATCAATTCAAGCAATTCTTCTACATTATAATTAGCTTCATACATCATAACTTCCATCTTCATTCTGGTTCCCAGCTTGACAACAACTCTCAACAATTTCTCCTTTGATGCTTGTTCTCCTACAACTTCTTCTTCTTCTGTATTCTTCAATTTCATCATAACTAACATCACTAGCCTTCGGTGCTCTCCTTTGTGTTGTTTCCATGGAATCCATCCTTGCACAAAGTTGTCTCATTTCCTCCTCCATAGCTACATTCACTATAGGTCTCTCCCTACATCTCCTTGGTGACATGGTTCCTATTATATCTCTTATAATAGAGCTTGTTCCTGCTCTGATACCACTTGATGCAAAACCCCTATGGGCTAGCATGACCTCGTGGTCTTGGATAGTCTCTTGGAGTTGAATTATCTCTCGGATCTCTACTATATGTTCTTCTAATTTTACAGGTCCCTTTTCCTTACATTTTCATTTCCACACACAAAACATGTGGGAGATTATACTAAGCTCCTTTTTCACCTCATAAATTGAAACTTAGGTAGTAGGCCTTTTCCTTGGTGAAATATCCACTTGGTCTTGGGATAGAACTGGGTTCTAGCCAAAGGTACTATCTAGAGCTTTGGGACTTCAACATTGTGGCGTATTCATTGAATACAACACTCCACTCTCCTGAATAGTCGAATTTCGAACAACTCAGAAATCTACAGTCCATTTCTTTCCCGTATATGGATGGTAGAGATTTTCTCTGGGATTCTGATCTTCGAGGAATTCTCCACTCTTCAAAATAACGACCAAATTCTCTGAGAGTGTTGAATCACAAAATTACTCGGGGATCCAATGACTCATGCACACCCATTGATATATGATGCAGATTCACTCAGTGACTTTGGAGCTTCGGGGCTCTATTCCTCACTTCAGACAAACAACTCAAAAATGTTGGAGCAACAAAGTCTAAAGGACTTGGGGTATAACAACCGTTCTCCTTCTCCTTTATCCAAAGACTATGGGGGAATTTGATTCCTCCTAAACAAATCTCATCCACTCGACCATGAAAACAAAAGGGATTCCCCCTTTTGGGGAATTACTCTAGTTATCCTTCCTTGAGCTTCGTTACTTAGAAGACGCAACCTCTGGTGCATACTTTTTGCTTCCCTCCTAATCTTTGGGAATTTAAAAAAGTCACCTGCACACTCCTTGCACTATCTCTCCTGAGCTAGATCAACACTTAAAAAAGTATTGGCTCTATGCACTCCTTGCACTTTGTATCCCCTCTGAACGTTTATACTACTTTGAGTGTAGGCACACTCCTTTCTTTCGATCTTTGTAAACTTAAATATCTCTCCTAATATTATAAACCTATAGATGGTTCAACCTCCTAACTCCTTGTGTTGGCACTGTTCACTCCTTGCACTAATATTTCAGAAGAGAAACAATTGGAACTTATATTGGCATTTAGAACTCATTCAACCAACCATTTAGATGCACACACACACACACACAAAGATTACAACATAGAATTTATCCAATTACTCGGAGATAAACAAATTCACAGTCACATAAATGTGTGAGCAATTATTTTCTTTTATATTTCTTCAAAAATAGTTTACAAGAGTTTCAACTATCTTCAGCAATAACAACAACCTTCAACGACAACGACCTTAACAACCTTTTTCAACTTTTTTTCAATAACTTCTTCAAGAAAAATATTGCATTTATTAATACATGAGGGGCTTCTCAAACCTTCCCTCCAAACTATTCCATTTCTTTCATATCATAATTAAAATCATGCTACCACTAAACATGTTACAATAAATGAACAATTACAATTCATATATGACTCGGCACTCAAAATTTGTACAATCCTCCAGGTATTAAAGGCAATTACAATTTCTTGGAGCATATATAATGGCTCTAGCTTAAAGATATCATGGGATCTTTAATTACAAAGGTCTCAAAATTAAAGTGGAATTCCCTCCTTGGGATCCAAACCAATTTAAAATGTGTTGCATTGGATGTTGAGTCATCTTCCACTACTCTTCATTTAATGATGGCGATGATGCTCCTGCATAAATATTTTCAATTCTAAAAATTGTGGAAAATTGGTGACGATTCTCCTAAATATTATAACAATAAAGTTTTAGAGCTCAATGAGACCTTTCCAACAGTATAAGGAACTTCTGAAATGGGTATCAGAGTCAAAATTTATGGTGAAAATACGATTTATTGTTTGGTGGAAAAAGATGAGTGAGCACCCCGGACACATGATTTGTCAGAGGTGAAAGTAGATTCTTTGTTGACATGCCTTGTGTCAGTGAGGAACACATATCTCATTTTGATGTGTTGGTGATCAAATCAAACCTTCTGCTAGTGTATCGACGATCAAAATGAATTCAGAGTGCATTGTCGATGGGCAAAGTTAAGTATATAATTTGTTTTTTGTGCTTAGGTGTTTAGAGAATTTAAATAAAATAAAATAAATTTAAAATATTGGGGAATGGGCTGTGGCCCTTCCCCTTCTACCTCCATTTTTCCATGCTTCCTATGTTTAGAGCTCATGGATTTCAAAAGTTTGCACATATTAAAACTCATTAGTTTGAAAAGTTTGGAATGGGGTCACATGGCTTATGGGTTGTGGACCCCCTTCTCCACCTCAGCCTCCTTAATTTAGACAATCATTTTTTCATATTATATTATTAACCAAGAACTATACTAACCTAGTCACATATATTCATTTCATATGTCAACACTCAATCCTTATTCCATCTCCGGTAGTGTCAACGTGCAGTCCATGTTCCATCTCTGGTAGTTTCGACATTCAATATCAATTTTGCTTCCAATATGGAGGATATTAATTCATGTTCACATGTTGATGAGTCAGGGTAAAAAGTGTGTTTACGTGTTGATATGGTTTTAGTTGTGAACACATGGTTGCTTGTTCATAGAAAGGGTGAATGAACATGCACATTTTTTAAATATATTAAAATATGGCTAGAAGGGGAGCCTTATAGGTTGTGTGCCCCATCCATGTCACATAGTTTTTAAAAATATATGTTAATTCCCNCCTCTCTTTTTTACATTTGGTTCATGGAACCAGGTATCATGCTCACTACATCCATGGAAAACCTCTCTGAAATCCAGGAGAGAACATGGGCTGGATAAGCATTTTCGGAGTATTGGGGGTTCGACAGAAAGAGCATATTATAGACCTAGTAAAGGGCACAACATGTCACTCCAAGGATTTGAACTTAGGTGGGTAGGGTAGCATTCATTCCTCCCAACCACCCAAGCTACATCCAATGGACTTTCCCCTTTTTTATGTTATTATCAAATTGTTTTAATTTAAAACTTTTTCCTTATTATTATTTCTTTTATTTTTTATTTGAAATATTATTCTTAAATAAATTAAGACCCAATTTTAAATGCAAAATTGAATATTTGGGTATGGTTTCAATGTGATGATCATTATTCCCATGAGGGCCTAACCTGGAGCCATGAGGGCACCTTGAGATAGTGGTCGAATGTGTGGTTTCACCTAGAGATATTATATTAAATAATATCCTGACATGTGCACACATAAGTGGATCAAATCCCACCCCCATGTCCTCGAATTTTAAGGTCAATTTATGCTAGCTCAATCGATTAAGCTGTGGGTTTTTTTTTATAGGGGACCCGAATTCAATACCCTTACTTTGAGTTTAGTTGGGACGAGAAACCCAAAAATCCAACCATGTCAAGGGTTGGAACAACCTAGGATGGGTGCTAGCTCCAAGTGATTTTGATAGATTAGATGCCCCTGGGTTGTGGTTTCTTAGCCAATGGTAAAAAATGTTGGCCCATAAGGTTATAGGCACATTTCTAACAAAAAACAATATCATTATCATTATTTAATGATGTTTAAAAAGGGGTTTAGGTGCAACCTAGTTTAACTTCAAAGGCCCATAACTCTCTCATACAATATCATACTAGGGTACTTTTTTGGGGGATGAAAAGAGTGCAGGGATGTGATACACCGAAGTTTCAAAATTAAAACTTATTATTATTATTTGTATTGTTTATCAACATATTATGGATCCTTGTGATCTATCTCAAATACTTATTGTTTTATTATTTATTATTTTGTTAATAAAAGAGGAAAAAAACATTAAGTGGTACTTTTCAAACAGATATTATGTTGATCCAAAAGAGAAACTACCAAGTGATGACATAAAGGGGACAAGTGGTGAATATCTGTGGAGTTAACTCAACTAAGTGAGACAAATCTCTGGATTCTAGGGAATCCAAAGAAACATGTGTAAAAATCAAATTGACACGTGGTGAATGAGAAGGAGGCTCGTACATGTGTCAAATACCTAGGAAAATATTATAAAAAAAAGGAAACAAAGAGGATGGGACTCCATTATGAAGCATATGTAAAATATGGAAAAATATCATGACACAGGAATACTCACGTAAATATTGTAGCCCTACAATCTGCAGCAAGTCACTTGGTTAATTTTTTGTATCTAGATTCATCTCAGGGGTGATCGGGTGGGAATATGTGGAATATTTGATCTATGGTTGGGAGGAATGGCCCACTTAACATGTGTTTTCCCTAAAATAAATCTCAGTTACAGGTTTTTCTTCCATGTGCAACTTCTATTCTCATTATTTTAATTATTGTTCAAGTTGCAAATTATGGATAATATATTTTTTATTAACGTTGCAATTTAATCAAAGATTAGATGATTTAAATCTTAATTTTTTGTTATGAAACTGTCATATTAAGTATCCGGTGTCAATGAATATATCAATATCTGGATAGAATGATGCAAGTATGGCCATATAATTTCCAGAGTTTAAGTAGATTGATGTGTAACCAACAGGGTTAGTTTCTAAAATGATATCGATACTCCTGTAGAAGAATGATTTGACCACCCAGAACCAATGTCTCATTCTGATGGGTACCCTCTTCCACAAAAAGGGCCCATCATTAGCTTGAAGTATCCAAAATATCCATCTTACCAGAAGAAAGTATAGATATAAAATGAATGAAATAAACTAGAATGCTTGAATACATAATGGGTTGTGACCATTACCTTGAATGTTATGTAAAGTTTTAAAAACAAAAATCAGGGAAAAGTCATGAACAGGTTCATTGCCTACAACTGATTATTTAAATAGAATATAACAACTAAGTGAAATGCCTACCATACCTAATAACATAAGAGGTATAAACCTTCAATAGAGGAAATCAAATAAACCCATTGACAAGTTATAGTAATGGAAACTCTATAACAATAATTGTGACTTCATTAAACGAGAGAGGGACTATACAAAGCTAACCTGGTTTTTCCTAGGCTCCCAAAAAGTTGAATGAAGCCAAAAAAAAAAAAACTAAAAGGAAAGTAGACTATGCGCAAGGTTTATCATAGGTAAACAATGCTCAATCCCGAAGCCACAACGGAAGAAACTCAAGAACAAATAATTGAAACCATAGAACCTTCCTAACTCAAAACCAAAATAAACCCTCATCTCGTGCTACAATATTACCAAAATAGTGAAAGAATGACCAGAAAATGTGAAGTGGTCGGGACATTACTCACCTAGATCACGTTCTAAGAAGGCTGCGCCTGGCATATAGGAGGGTTTCCACGTGAGGCTACAAACATGTGTTTTAAACGGAGAAAAAGTACTTTAAGCCTCGTCTTAACAACCACCAAATACTCATTTATCAAATGTCAAAACAACATTAACGTTGACCAGTCGAGACATGATTATGACGTGGTTATTTAACCATGCTTGTTTAACCATCCAACCTACATTATGATTGACAGATCGGGTAAAACCGTTTTATTAACCTTACAATAATAGAAGTAATCATCCCATCGGCGTTTCTTTCCCCTTAGAAATAATTGGAAATTCGGCCAACTGAAACTATATGTAACAAGGTCGCGACAAGGTTCTTATAATAAATAAGAACCCTAACCTTAATAATCCTTTCCTCGGAATAATAAGCAAGGGTTTTTCAACACATAGAAGTTATACCATAATCTTTATAACATGGGATTAGTAGTTATACCATAAGGATTACAACATGGGTATAGAGGGTGGGAGGGGGGGGCATAAATGGAGAATTTATAATATAAATTCTCCATTAATATAAATTCTCCATTTATGCCCCTCCCTCCCACCCTCTATATGGAGAATTTATAATATAAATTCTCCATTTATGCCCCCCCCCCTCCCACCCTAGAAGTTATACGATAAGGCTTATAACATGGAAAAAGCAAGATTAGTAATTATGCATATGAAAACTGATACAACTATAAAAAGTAAAATTGCAAAATGTTTTCTATTAACTGTTTCCTATTAACTGAGTTCTTATTAATGAAACTTTTGTGGTCAAAGATAGAAGAGTATAACACTTTACTTAGTCATAACTACAATATTGTTGTAAAAACAAAATATATTTGGGTGTGCGATGTAATGGTATCATAGCTTTAGGAACCGCACTTGACCTTATGGGATCAACCATGGAAACTAATTTGCTAATTTTATATTTTCTTCTTACCACTAGGAAGAAAATTTTGATTGTAGGAAAGATGACAGAAGTGTCTATTCTACTTGAAGAAGGATCACATCAAAATATACCATAAATTATCGAACAAGGAATTATTGTTGAGGGAAATATATGGGTTAATTTGAATGAAATCATGGATAACAAACAATATGAATTGAAGAAGGATTGTACACGGTTTAAGGAAATAATTTCAAATTGTTAATGAAGATAATAAACTAATTTTAAAGACACAAGAAGAACTTAATGCAATACTATTAGAAAAATTGTGTAATCAGAACTCTRACGAGAATAAAGGGCAATTTTCCATTAATTCTAAAATTGATCTACACAAGAAGAAGGCTACGAAATTTGAACATATTGAATCAATGCCAGAATMTATTTTTAACGAAACTGRAAAATAGTTAAAAAAACTAAAACTTCAAGTGAGGACAGTTGTAATAAGAAACAAAGAACTAAAAAGAAGCATAATCATCATGAGGAAACTATGGRAGAATTTAAAAAAATAAAACCTCCAACCTTTAATGGTGATATTGAGACTGGAGAAGAGGAAGAAGCTTGGATTTCTAGGATGCAAAAACACTTTCATATATATAATTGTTCAAGTGAACTTAAAGCAAGAATGGCCATATATATGTGAGCATGCTCACATATATGTGAGCATGCTCACATATATGTGAGCCTGCTCACATATATGTGAGCCTGCTCACATATATGTGAGCCTGCTCACATATATGTGAGCATGCTCACATATATGTGAGCATGCCATATATAATCTAACTGATAAGGAAGATATTTGGTGGCAAGATATCAAGAGAGTAACGAATATTAAAGAATGTAAAATCACTTGGAAGACTTTTAAAAGATATTTTAAGAAACAATATCTATCAGAACAATATTATGAAGGAAAGGCTAAAGAATTTTATCAACTAAAATTGGGAAATTTAACCAGGAAATATTTTTGCCACAAATTTCTAAGCTTATTGTGTTATGTACCGTAAATTGTGAATGGAAAAATAAAGATAAAATTTTTCTCGAGTTGTTTACCTGCCTCATATAAATATAGGATTTAATTTTACAATCTTAATATTTTAGAGGAAGCTATGCATAAGGATAAATTGTGTTTTGAACAATATAAAACTAGAAACAAAAATGATAAAAGTTGGAAGGGAAAGAAAGTTAAAGGATTTGATCCACGAAGAAAATAAGGAAAGTTTTTCAATAAGAACATTGCTAAAAGGTTTCAGGGAAATAACTATAGAACTAATGATCCTTATAACCCATCTAAAAATAGATATGCAAAACCAACAACTTTTTATAACAAAGAAAATGCCCAAAAAGAACCGTTAAAATATTGGGAGTATGGTGAACCACATTATTTCAAGGATTATCCTCACATGAAGAAAAATAACAGCAATATACATACAGTTTGAGAAGCAACAACAATTGGTAAAATAGCGAGGAGAAACATGTTGATTCAGGGGCTGACCCAGGGTTCAACGCTTCAACAACGCACCAGCAAAACCCTAACTACCGACCTTTTTGGCAAAACCTGCGAAGCAGGTGAAGTCTCACCCAAGGTAGAGGTAGGGGGGTTTACAGGACTCAAGTGTCTGTAATGAATATGGGACACAGATCTGTGATTATAACACTTCTCATGGTACTTAGGAACAACACAAATTAATTCATCATCTTTATTCACATCGCAGATCAAACCCTAAGTACAGTTCGGTGCAGTAACAATGACCAAATACACATCGCACTTAGCATCATAATTCATATCTAACACATATACAAATCATTGACCATTCACAAATCTATATTTCATTCATAACATTCAATGCACTAAGAAAATTCATAGCATAAATATTACAACACAAAGAAAACCATCAACACAATATTTACGTGGTTCACCCCAGTGTGGGGTTACGTCCACCAATGACTTCTTATTCTTTATTAGTCTTCAATCTATTACATCCTTTCGATCTTGTGCACTGAGACACATAAACGATATTCACACTAGAGAGGTGATCTATGCACTAAGCAGTATATCCACCTTCCCAAAATCAGGTCAAGGCATAAATCCAACTTGTCTCTCAAGCATGGAGTCTTACATACATGTTTTGTTGCACAAAGAAACTCAGAACTACTTGCCTCTTGCACTTAGCTACATACTGCATTACTTACACTAAGAACCCCCTCTTCTACATTACATTATTTCCTATATATACTTTTACATCCCTTACAACAAGGCCTAATCATGGTAAACTCATGGGCTGAGATCCAAAAACCCTAATACAAAAACCCTAATGAACCCCTTGTTGGGTCCACAAAATAAGTGAGATCCCGCGCTCTCAGCTCTGCCTGAGCGCTCCATCTTCAACCAACCTATCAAAGTCCAAAAGAGGTAAAACCCGACCAATGTTTCATCAAAACTTGGTCGAGGGAAAGCATGCTGCCAACACTCACCTTTGACTCATCTCAAGTCACTCAAATCTAGGAAATACTACTTCGAAGTCCTCAATATTAGATCGAGCTTCATCGACCTATTGCTTCGCCTGAGCCTCATGCTCAGCAAGCTCTTAGAGTACTTGCTCTATAACAGGCCCTTCTGGGCATTCTTCCATTGTCACAACCACTTGGTCTAACTGCGAGCCTTGTCCTTTGATCTCTTCAAACACCATGCAGGCTTCATCCTACACCGGTTGTAGCCTCTGTGTGACCTCCATGACTATGCCCTGGATGGCAGTAATTTGTTGTTGGGTCGCGAGCTGTTCTTATGATCTCTTCATTCTCTCGACCATAGTGAGTGAATTCATCTGCTCTTGAATTGTCAGTGTCTATTGTTGCACCTCTTGTAGCTGTGCTTCCAACTTCCTAAGCTCGGGGTCTTCCATAAAGCATTTGTAATTCTGTGCTCTTATGTTACTTAATTGCTTGCATTCTAAGGCGAGGTCCCTGATACTTCCTAATACACTCTTAGAGGCTTCTTCCCTTTGATCGTGCACTTCCTATGGAATGGTTGGTACTTCTTGAAGATCCAACTCCATTACTCTTGCTTGAAGCTGTTGGATGGCCTCAAAAAGCTTCATTACTTGAACTTTGACTGCCTCATTTTCCTCCCGTGCCAAGCCTGGTATAGAGCGAAGTGTTCTAGTCACCACTTCTTTGACTGTAGTCTACTCTGCGAGAAGTTGGTCCTTTTCCCTATGTATCTTTTCATTGTCTTCCTTGAGCATTGCTCGAAACTCATCTTTCTCGTTTTCATAAGTGGTCACACAGTACCGCGCAGCTAGTAGTTGATCCAAGATTTTTTCTCTCTCTTTCTTCAAGGATTCTAGAGCCTGTTCCTTTTCTTCTTGAACTTTCTGAAGATGAGCCTTTATTGCATCATTCAGTCATCGAAGTTGGGATGGTTCATCCACCAACTCTGCAGTCTCCGATGAGGAAGGTGTAGTAGGTACTGCGCGGCTCAATTGAATGGCTCACTGAATTTATTTCAGTTCCTTTTCAAATCTTACATACAACTCTTCTTGCTTCATGCCATATCTTTGTAAGAGGTCCTCAGACGCATATTCCATTTCTCCACGTACTAGACCGATGTCATCCACCCTGTGTGTGGTCTCAATCTGGGGCTTGCTTACGCAAGTTTACTTTCTGGCGAGGGTTTCTATGGAGAAAACATCATCTTCTTCGATGCTTCTGTCTCAGTAGGGGGATCCTCAGGTGGTGTAGCTTCAACTTCTCCTTTTTTTTCTCCTTCTTCCCCTCCTTATTCTTGATTTACTTCATCTCCTCCTCCTCTTATGGTTTAGCCAAGTCCACTTTCTTCCAAGGCATTGTCTTACTCATCAGTCTGTACATCCTAGACTTCCTCCTTTTTCGTTTACTTCTTTTCACCTTTCTGTCCAACATGCTCGACCCAAGTGACCAAGGGGCTTCCTATGATATCAAGGTTAGAGAGTTCTGCATCATCAACTCATACAAGGAACTTTGTTGGCCACTCCTTTGTGATCTCCTCCATGTATTTGTTGGTCATCTTGTAATAAGAATGCAATTCCTCCTTGCTCTCATCATTTCACGTAGTGATATATATAAAATTTCAATCTGCGTGGAACTTAGATAGTGGTATGTACTGGTGCAAGGTTCACGGTGTCATGTGAGGCACCGATTCTATGGAAACCTTCAGCTATTGGTAGTAGGTGTGGAACACTGCATTCGAATGCCACTGCTTGGACATGTCAATTAGGTAACATAGAGTGGAGAACCTCGCGGCCAATGGCTCTGATGGTTCAATCTCTAGGATGGTTTCTCCTTCCGACATTTTCCAAGCAATAAATATGATCAACACCAGGATCCAGCTGAAATGGAACTTGTATCCTTGATCCTGTGCTTTGCGAGAGTCTTTCTTGAGCTTGTTGATGATGTAGCTCGCCCATTTCGTTTGCATCCCCTCCACGTACTTCCCTGCGAGGTCCACCACAAACCCGATGACCTGTGTGGGGTGGTTTTTTTTTATGAGCTTGCCAGCTATGAGTTGGCAATCTAGGTGCATTGTACCATCCTAGATAGATGATATATTGTAGCCTCACTTCCCCTTCTCAACTTCATCATAGGCCTCCTTAATGCATTGTGCCAGGGAGCAGTTTGGAGCCTTCCGTCAGTAGAAATACTGAGGGTCGTGTCCCTGCATGCTCAGTGTTTTGATCTACTGAATCAGCACTAGATCCACGACAATGCGCCTGTTGAGCCATAGGTATCCTCCGTGATATCATAAAAAGAGGAGTTTAACGCAAGCATTAACCTCCTGAAGTCGGCCAAAGTGAGGAATATTCATGACATTCAATATCGTTGACTGCACGAGATCTTTTATCCATGACTAAGAGACTATTCTAGGCTTCTTCCCAGTCATCTTCATCAAGTATATTTGCAGTGCAAGCATCCCATAGTTCTTCATGTCACTGAGATTGAAATTTTTCTTCTTCAGAGATGGGATATGTCCCAACTGGCTTCCAACCACACGTATCCCCTTCGAGATGTATGCGGTGATCAATGTGTACTCAAAGTCCCGTCGGATGCTGTCACGGTTGACCACGCCAACCAAGGGTGGGATATAATCAGGAAAAACCGACAGGATCTACTTTGCGTTATCTAGATCATCACATTGCTTACTTCACTTCTTAGTAGTGGGCTTGACATGGCCCGAATGACGTCTAGTCGCAGGGGAAGACTACAGTCCCCTGGTTGACGATGCCTGTATTCCTTCAGACATGGTTTTATCATCCATAAATGTCTTCAAGACATCTTCAACAGACTTATCTATCTCAGTGCACTTGATCGACATTCTCACTATGAACAAATAAGTTGGGGTAGGTGAACAGATAGCGGGGTAAAAAATAGATGGTGAGGTCTGATAGCACAAGTCGACACACACAATCACTTTGTTTCTTCTCTTATATAATCACGGGTAGCAAAAAGTGGTCCCAGTGTAGTGTCCGATGGGTTAAGTAAGAAAGTGTCGTAACAGATTCCTCCAATGAACAAGAATGAGTCAATCAATGTGAATCCATTCATTATGGCATGGTCTCAACATCTAACAATGATATATCCACCCAAAAGTGTGTTTCCTGTCCATTCTAAGTGTCGTTCTAATAGTCGAGCTGCCTCCAACGGTCATATAGCTTCACTAGGGTGAAGTCCCATTCTTTGTGGTTATGTTGTTCTGGCAAGCTTCAGATTCTGCAAACCTTCCTCCTGTGAAGTATTCTTTGTAACTTCTTGTAGCTTTTCAAAATCATCCTTCTTCTTACTAATCTTCCTTGCCTTCTTTCCTGTTATTTGAGTCTCTGTAACTATTTCTGGATTTCTCTTTCCATTCTTATTCTTATCTTCTCCTACTGAAGTGACTTCGCGCTGCTGATGTACTCTCAAAGGGTTTGAAGTTAATGTCCCTTCTCTCACTATTTCTTGGGTGTATATACTTATTTCTTGTATATATAGGTCCTTCAAACCTTCTTGTGTTCTTTCAACATCGATAGCTATTTTTTTGGTCTTTTCTTTGTTGGATTACTGAGAGGGGGGGTGAATCCGTAATAGAGTAATTATAATCATTTTATCTTCAAATAATCTAATTGTTATATCAATGTAGAATTATTATCCAATAATGAGAAATAAGAAATGAACAATCACACACATACACAATACACCAATTTTTTATGTGGAAACCCAAATCAGGAGAAAACCGCATAATCTTTTTTCTTATATGTCTTGAAGAATTACATTCATTGGAAGCACCAACTTCCTTTGTTTTCCAGTTGCAACTAGAATGAGGATCCAACCCCTTAGTTTCTCAGGCTACAACCTGAGGGAAGCTCCAACTCCCCAATTCTCTGCCTACAACCAGAAGGAGGCTACAACCCTCTATGTTCTTTGACTACAACCGAAAGGTGGCTACAACCACTTGACCTTGCCCCATCCAACCACCCTAAAGTAGAAGTAGAATGATGGAACCATTGTCACACTATCACTGTGATCTATACCGTTGTAAACCTGTACCAATAAAAATGAACCATGCGTCAACCATGCATCAACCTGTACCTCAACCTGTAATCAAACTGTACCATAAACAAGTGCATCAACCATGCACCAACATGTACCATAAAAAGTGCATCCACCATGGACCAACCTGTACCAAACAATCTATAATCAACGTGTACCATAAACAAGTGAAACCAACCATGTACCAAGTATGTACCAATCATGTGTCAGTTACTCATCAATTATGACTCATCAATATGTACCAACATCATCAACTATACACCTCATGTATGTGCCAACTCATCAACTACTTGTCTCAACCATGTACCCAACTTGTACCTCAACCAAAATCCCTCATCAATTTCATCATCCAAATATGATTTATAAATCTTTAATAGACCTGGTGTATATGATCACATACCTGCAAACCTTCCTTAACTATAAAAAACAAGAGACTAGGATGTACATCAAACTTTTCTTTAGTCTCACATAACTAGTTTTGGATTAGTCAACAACCCTAACTTGAAATAATCATAACTTGGTACCTTTAATGAATAAATATATGAAACTGATAGAAAATGGTATTCAATGTATTTATGTAATTCCTCTAGGTGTCACTACTTGGAACCTCTCAGAAAAGTAGTTATAATAAAAATGACATACCTTACTGAATTCTGACTTATTCTAGAGAGAGAAATTGTAGAGGGTGCCCTGCATGGAATATTTGTTGAATCGATCTAAAAATGTTACACAAAATACTATAGAATGTACTCTAACCAACACATTTTTTCTTACTAAATTTGGAACTGTTATGAAGAATTTATGAGGTTGTTACTCGAAACACCTATTTTTGACTAGTTTCAAGACTAGCCACAAGCCCTATTTTGCACGTAGTGTAAATCCAAAAATACAACGACCCACAAGATTAATTTTTTACCACAAATACCTAGATATGTTTCCTCAATGGAATATCAATTTCACAGTCTGAATCATTATAGAAAAAAATTATTGTGAAAATGGTGAGATGACCTATAAATAGCATACCTTAGAAAGCATCATCAAAAGAATTTATCCTTCCTTGAATTCCAGCCTTCTTTTCTTCACCTTCCCTAAGAAATTCAGCTTAGATATCCTTTGGTTACATTAGAAACCTATAGATATTCAATATTCTCAAGTGTATCTAAAATGAGAGAGCCTTGCCTCTTATTTATACTCTCCAAGTAGCTTCCTTAAAAACATCTTCTAGGTCACTTTGCCCACTTTCCTTATTTTAGGGTTAACCCACTTCTAATTTCTCCATTAAATTTATTATTTAAATAATTTATTTTGTATTNCTTTGAATTATACTACACTCATCAATTCACTTTATTATTTACCTTCTAAAATCTCTTAAACCACTTTGACTACTTTGACCTTTGGGGGCTTCTAAATGACATAAGAGGGTCCTCCAACTTCATATGGCCATAACTCTCAAACCGTGAGGATTTATGTGGCGTTCCACATACCACCAGAAATGGAATGACATGTACCATACATATAGAATAATATTACCTAAAAATATATCAAAACTTATACCATTATCCATCAAACAAACTTGGGTCAATTACCCAAACCCGGGTTCTCCAACTTTTCATGGCCATAACTCTCTAACCATGAGGAGTTATGTGACGTTCCACATACCACCAGAAATGGAATGACAAGCACTATCCTATATGGATAGTGCTTGTNATAATTCAATACGCAAAGCATCTTTCTGTGAGGGCTTTCACCATAAGGGGACCACTTTGGAGTTCATCCATTTCTACTTATTATCAACCATGACAAGACAATAACAAGTCATCTTTACATAAAACAATATTGGGTCCATTACCCAACCTTTGTGCTATGGGGCTTTCTTGAAGGGTTGACATCAGTGACAACATACCTTAATCAACAATCTCCCCCTTTGGCATTGATGGGAACACTATGATGCAATACTGAAATCATATCACTCATGCTCCCCTGGAACCATGCCTCTTTCCTTTGCATCTGATAAATCTGTTCCTCCTGGAACCATGCCTCTGTCCTCTACATTTGATAAATCTGTCCCCCTTTGTCATCAATGTCAAAGGTATCTTTCTATCTGAGGTTTCTTCCCCTGATTGAACTTTATTCTTATGGTGCTTCCTCATGTACATCTAAGACATATAAGATAAGAATTCAAAAGAATTCATTTTGGAGTAGAAATAACTCTGAGTCTCTATCGAAGATAGTCAAAGGCTTTCCGTGGAAGTGGTTTTGTAAAGATGTCTGCCATTTGTTCTTTTGTGCCCACATACTCAACTTTGATGTTCTTTTCTGCAACCTGTTCCCATAAAAAATGATACTTGATTGGAATGTTCTTCTTCTTGGAGTGCATCACTAGATTCTTTGAGATACTCATGGTGCTTGTATTATCACAATAGATTAGAACGGTCTCATCATACTCAACTTGTATATCTATCAAAGTTTGTTTCATCCAAAGAACCTGTGTACAATATGATGTTGCTGCAATGTACTCTGCCTCAGCTGTAGATAAGCATAGTAATGATTGTTTCTTTCTTAGCGAAGATACTAAAAACTCACCCAAGTAGAATGTTGCTCCACTGGTGCTTCGTCGGTCATCAATACAACCTACCTAATCTTCATCTGTGTAGGCAATAAGTGATAGATCCTTTGCTTTTGGATACCATAATCTAAACTCTTTTGTTCCTTTGAGATATCTGAAAATCCTCTTCACTGCTAATACATGTGATTCCTTTGGTGCTACTTGAAATCGTGCCACCTGTCCAACTGCCTACAATACATCTGGTCTAGATGTTGTCACATATAGTAGGTTTCCAATCATTGACCTGTATTTCCTCTCCTGTGGACTTCGAATCATCATCTTTGCTCAACTTGCAACTGGTTTCCATGGGAGTGATAACTGGTTTACAATATTCCATACTGAACCTTTTTAGAATTTCTCTGATATACTTGGTTTGAGAAATAAAAATTCCTTGGTTGATTTGGAATATCTGATGTCCCAGAAAGAAGGATAGTTCTCTAAGTAACGAAATTTCAAATTCATTATGCATATCTTTTGCAAATTTCTGGCTTAACCCGTCATCATCACTACCAAAAATAATATCATCAACATAAACTTCAATTAATAAAATATTACCTTGACTTACCTTGATGTATAGGTTGTTGTCTACACTTCTTTTTATGAACCCTACCTGTTGTATATACTTATCGAATCTAGAGTACCATGCTCTAGGAGCCTGTTTTAGACCATACAAGGCATTCTTTAATTTACACACATAATCTGCATTTTATGACAACTGGAATCCTTCTAGTTTCTCAATGTAGACTTCTTCTTCAAGTTCCCCATTCAGAAAAGATGATTTTACATCCATTTGATACATTTTAATACTTTTGGAGCATGCATAAGATAAAAGAAAACAGTTTTCTTCCATTCTGGCAACTGGGGAAAATGTCTCTTCAAAGTCGATTCCTTCAACCTATGCATATCCTTTACATACCAATTTAGCTTTGATCCTTGTAACCTGTACATCTTCATTCAATTTATTCCTAAAGACCCACTTTGTTCCGATCACATTCTTATTCTTTGGTCTTGGAACCAGTTCCCAAGTGTAATTTTTCTCTATTTGATCCAATTTTTTCATCCATGGCCTTGTTCCAAGATTTATCCTTGTTGGCTTCTTCAAAATGGTTTGGTTCAATTATAGATAAGAGTGCTAGGTGTGTTTGTTCTGGTGAACATATTTTTTTTCTAGTCTCAACTCCTGCATCTTTGTTTTTGATAATCTGAAATGAAGGATGATTCTTTTGTACTTGTTTACTGGGTGTCTTTGAAGACACTTATTTAACTTGCTCTTCTACTTCTGTCGAATTCTCTTCATATTCATCTTCTACTTATTTTTCATCTTTTGCTTCTTCTTCTAAGAGTTGTTTCATTGATTCATTTTCTTCATTTGATTCTAGTCTACCTATTTCATCAATTTTTACGTTGATGCTTTCCACAATTTTGTTCAATATTAGATTGTAACACTTGTATTCTTTCCTTTTACTTGAGTAACCAACAATTACACCTTTGTCCACATGAGAGTCAAACTTTCCCATTCTGCCATCTTCTCTTTTGATATAGAATTTGCTTCCAAAAACTCTGAACTGTGTTACATTTGTTGGTCTTCCTTTCCATAGTTTGTAAGGAGTTTTGTCATTGTTGTTTCTGAGCATTACTCTGTTTTGAATGTGAATTTCTATATGCACTGCCTGTGTCCAAAAAATATCTGTCAATTTCGAATCCATTATCATTTTTCAAGCCATTTCCTGTACTATCCTATTCTTTCTTTCAACAACTCCATTATGTTGAGGTGTCCTAGCAACGAAGAATTGTCTTTTTATTCCTTGATTGTTGTAGTAGTACATAAATTCCTTTGAGGTGAAATCTCCTCCATTATCAGATCTCAACCATTTGATTTTTTAATCCATTTCATTTTCAACCATTTCCTTGTAGATATTGAAGTTTTCAAAATCTTCTGACTTATTCTTGAGAAAGCAAATTGTAGACATTCTTGTATAATCATCAACTAATAACATGAAGTATTTATCATCTTTTAAGCCCTTTGTTTTAGTTGGTCCAACTAGATCAGTATGCATAATTTCTAGTGGTCTTGTTGTTGAATATTCCTTTGATTTAAACCTGGTCTTTGTTTTATTTCCTTGTTGACAATGCTTGCATAAAGTGTTGGTTGGTTTCCTGATCTGGGGCATTTCTCTGAATGCTTCTCTTTTGTTGACTTTGAAAAGGTTATCAAAATGTATGTGCCCAATTCTTCTATGCCATATCCAACTTTCATCTTCCTTTCCTAGACAACACTTTTCATTTCCAATTTCACTTAACACATATATGTTGCTTGAAGTTCTTGCAGTTGTAGCGACCAATTTCCATGAACCTTCTTTTCTTATCTCACACTTTTGTGAATCAAAAGAAACTTTATGACCTTGGTAACACATTTGACTCACACTTATAAGATTATGTTTTATATCTTCTACTAGTAGAACATTTTTTGTCTTTTCATTCTTGTTCCCAATTTGGATTGTGCCTTTTCCAATGATTTTGGCTGAATCATCATTTCCAAAGGAGAATGATCCATCTCTTTCCTTTCGTAATGTAAGAAACTTGTCTCTATCACCTGTCATGTGTTTTGAACATCTACTGTCAACATACCAACCTTGTTTCTTTTGCTTAGTTGTTTGATCAATTGTGCATTCTTCATGGCTATACTGATCTTTCTTTCTTATCCATGTCCTCTTCTGAGGTTCTTGTCTATGACTATTTTTATTCTGTTGAGGTTCTTTAGGAAGGACTATCATTCTAAAATATTTGGCCACATGTCCAAAATTATTACATTTGTAACATTCCACTTCAGTGCTCAAAGATTCAAACCTGTTGTAACTCCTTCTCTATGTTTCACTAGGTCTTCTTGAATAACCCCTTTGTGTATGACTCTCAAAGTTGTTATTGTTCATGTTGTTAGCTCTGCAATTCACAACTTTATGTCCAAAATTATTACATGCATAACATAAACCAAAAAATATAGTTTGATACCTGGGAGTTGAAGATCTTTCGAAAGGAGGTGCTCTTATGAATCCTTCTTCTTCTTGAGGCCTATCTGTCTATTGTTGATTCTAAAATCTGAATCTTGGTGGAGGAATGTCCATGTAATCTTCCTTGTATATTTTCCTATCCCCTTTGATTGTTTCTACATAAATTTTTGGATATGTTTCTTGCTCTGTTGTTTTGGAGCTTGATCCATTTTCCGTCTGATTGTATCCAATTCTGGACTTATCAAAATGAGATTTTTTACTACTGATAATGTCATCCAGAACTTTTGATCTATTTTGCATGTTTTTCTTTTGAATATCCTTTTTAAGTGAGACAATTTTTGCTTCCAAGTTCCCAATGATCTTGTCCTTTTCTTATATCTTTTCTTTGAGTGCTTCATCAATTCTTTTATCTTCTTCTATTTTAACCTTCAATTTTGTGATCATTTGTTCTAGTTCTCGAGTATCCTTTTTCTTATCTAGTTCTTCTTTTAGTTTCTTGTTTTTCTTCTTTTCTCTTCTGATAACTTATATGGCACATATTAATTCTTCTCGACATTCAACTTCTGCTTCTTCAATTTCTTCTTCGACTTCTTCGGCTTCTTCATATTCTTCTTCAGAGTCTTCTTTGTTAGAGTCTTTTACTACCATGAATAAAACTCTTCCCGTCTCACTGTCACTGACTTCATCTTCATCTGATGATGAGATGTCTTCTTTGGTGCATAAGAGTTTCTTAAAAAATTTCTTTATAGTTCTTTTTCCTTTATATGTGTGTTTGCCTTTTGAGGAACCTTCATCATTTCTCTTTTTCTTATGAGGAAATTTTTTAGCAAAATGACCAATACCATCACAATTAAAACAAATTAAAGGAAGTTTACCTCTACACCTACCATCGGTTCCCTTGTTTAGTCTTTTGACAAAGTTTTTCACTTCTTCATCATCTTCTGAGACGCCACTGTTGCTGCTATATTCTTCTTGTTCCTTTTTCTTTTTCTTTGATATTTTGGATTCTTTGAAGGATACTTCTTTTACATCTGGATTTTCCTGTTCAGTTCTCATTTCATATGTTGTGAAGATTCCATGTAGTTCATCCATGCTTATTGAGTTTAGATTCGATATTTATTCTAGTGTTGATATCTTAGGGTTGAATCTCATAGGAAGAGATCTTAGTACCTTTTGAACAATTCCAGATTCTTCGATTTCTTCTCCTGATCCTTTGCTTGCATTAATTATTTCATCGACTCGTAAGAAGTAGGTTGGAATATTCTCATCTTCCTTGATTTTTAGTTGTTAAAACTAACCTCTGTAATTTTGAAGCTTCGCTTCTTTGACTTTTGTATCTCCTTCAAAAATATTTCGAAGATTTTCCCAAATCTCTTTAGCATAATTACAATGTGCAACTTTGGTGAATACCGTATCACTGAGACCATTCAAAAGTGCATTTTTGGATTAGGAATTATTCTCACCGATTTTCATTTCTTTGTCATTTGTTGGTGGAACTACTGGTGTTGTGTATCCATATACAATTGGTTGCCAAACCTGAAATCTATGTGCATGTATATATGTCTTCATCCTTTTTCTCTAAAAATCATACTTTTGTCCATCAAACTATGGTATTCCATTTTTATACAAGTTGGTACTCTCCATGATCTACCTTTCAGTGGTTAAACTGATTTCTAAAGGAACCTTCTCTGATACCAATTATTGGATTACTGAGAGGGGGGGTGAATCAATAAAAGTGTAATTATAATCATTTTTCTTCAAATAATCCAAGTGTTATATCAATGTAGAATTATTATCCAATAATGAGCAATAAGAAATGAAAAATCACACACATACATAGTACACTAGTGTTTTATGTGGAAACCCAAATCGAGAGAAAACCACATAATGCTTTTTCTTATTTCTCTTAAGGAATTACATTCATTGGAAGCACAAACTTCCGTTGTTTTCTAGATGAAACTAGAAGGAGGCTCCAACCGCCTAGTTTCTTAGGCTACAACTTGAGGGAATATCCAACTCCCCAATTCTCTAGCTACAACTAGAAGGAGGCTACAACCCCCTATGTTCTCCAACTACAACCGAAAGGCAGCTACAACCATCTATCCTTGCCCCATCCAAACGCCCTAGAGTATAAGTAGAATGATGGAACCAATGTAACACATACCTACAAAATTTCCTACAAAACTTCCTTAACTTTAAACAACAAGAGACTATCATTTAGATCGAGCTTTTCTTTAGTCTCAGATGACTAGTTTTGGATTAGTCAACAACCCTAACTTGAAATAATCATAACTTTGTACCTGTAATCAATAAATATTTGAAAATGATACAAAATGTTATTTAGTGTGCTTTATGGAATTCCTCCAGGTGTCACTACTTGGAACCTGTTAGAAAAGTAGTTATAGCAAAAATGTCATACCTTGTTGAATTTTGGCTTATTCTAGACAACGACCTTGTAGAGCATGCCCCACATGGAATATTTGTTGAATTGATATGAAACTGTTATAAAAAAATACCTCAGAATGTAATCTAACCAAAACATTTGGTATTACTTAATTTGGATCTGTTATGAATAAGTTATGGCGTTTTTACTCGAAACACCTGTTTTTGACTAGTTTCAAAACTAGCCACAAACCCTATTTTCCACAGAGTGTAATTCCAAAAATACAACGACTCACAAGCTGAATGTTTTACCAAATATACTTGTATATGTTTCCTCAATGGAATAGAAATATCAAGGTCTAAATCATTCTATAAAAAAAATGTATTTTGAAAATGGTGAGATGACCTGTAAATAACATACCTTAGAAAGCATCATCAAAATAATTTATCCTTCCTTGAATTCTGACCCTCTTTTCTTCACCTTCCCTTAGAAATTCGTCTTAGATATCCTTTGGTTACCTCAGACATCTATAGGTATTCAATATTCTGAAGTGTATCTAAAATGAGAGATCCTTGCCTCTTATTTATACTCTCCAAGTAGCTTCTTTAAAAACATCTTCTAGGTCACTTTGCCCACTTTCCTTATATTAGGGTTAACCCAGTTCTAGTTTTGCCATTAAATTTATTATTTAAATAATTTATTTTTTATTCACTTTGAATTATAGCACACTCATCAATTCACTTTATTATTTACCTTCTAAAATCTCTTAAACCACTTGGACTACTTTGACCTTTTGGGGGCTTGTAGATGACATAAGAGGGTCCTCCAACTTCGTAAGTCCATAACTCTCAAACCATGAGGACTTATGTGACGTTCCACATACCAACAGAAATGGAATGACATGTACCATCCATATATAATAGTATTACCTACAAATATTATTGGTTTTGGAGCCTGATTATCTTCCTAATTCAGAGGTCTTTTACTTTCAGCCGTGTTTATACCCCATGAAGTATTTACACCCCAGAAGTATGTCCACTCTTCCACGCAGATCTAATGGTAGAAATTATGTTAGGGTTTTTTTCNTGTTTATACCCCATGAAGTATTTACACCCCAGAAGTATGTCCACTCTTCCACGCAGATCTAATGGTAAAAATTATGTTAGGGTTTTTTTCCCTAGAAGGCAACATTTTTTATGAGGTAAATGTATTGCGGCTATGGTTGATGGCGAATATTGTATTCTGAGATAGGAGACTATGAGAGAAAGAAGAGGAAGTTAAAACGGCTTTGTTGTAGGTTGTATCCCTTCATATGCTGAATAATAATAAAGGAAGGACCTAGCAATTTGTCTAGTAGACGTAGCCCACACTGGGTGAACCACGTAAATCTGTGTCTCTATTGTATTGTGTATCTTCTATGTTTTGTTTCCACATTTGTTTTATTTTATTGCTCCACGGTCATGTTTTTATAACAAATATATAAAAACTCATACCATTATCCATCAAACAAACTTGGGTCCATTACCCAAACTTGGGTTCTTCAACTTCTCATGGCCATAACTCTCTAACCATGAGGATTTATGTAACGTTCCACATACCATAGGAAATGGAATGAAAAACACTATCCATCTAGGATGGTTTCAATGAAAAATTCGTTGACCTTAATCTCATTATTCCACAAATAAGGATGGTTTCTCTAACCATACTTCTAGGATAACTCAATCCACAAAGCATCTTCCCATGACGACATTCACCATAAGGGTACCACTTTGGAGTTCATCTATTTATACTTATTATCAACCATGACAAGACAATAATGAGTCATCTTTACATAAAACAATATTGGGTCCATTACCCAACATTTGTGCTATGGGGATTCCTTCAAGGGTTGACTTCAATGACAACCAACCTTAATCAACATTGTTTCTTTGAATCAACTTCTCGTTCTTCTATCAGTCGATCTATATTTATAGCTATGAGATCCCTTAGTTCTTTCTTTTTCTTTTCTATATATTCCTCCTCTACTTTCCTTCTAATTTGATCCTTCTCAATCCAAGACTTTCCTAACAAAAGTGGCAAAGTGGTGTTTTTCTCAACAAACCTAATAACTTCAAATTCTTTCCTGTCGATGTTCCATGAATGATAGAAGGTGCACTAGTAACTCTTCCACACAGGGTTATAATTTTTCCTTTAAACGAGCCTACTCTTCCCAATGAAGGTATCATAGTGGGATTTCCCAAAATTTTCCAAGTGTTTTCTGTCCTAATATTCACTCGTGTCTCCCCATCTAGGACATAGTCTACGTCGAAATCTCATATTCTTGTATTTATGCATTGTTTTTCTTTCATGATCTCAGATAAACTGATATTTTTGTGATCATCCATTGCTTCTTTTAATTGTACTAAAATAATATGATCTTTATTTGATTATTTCTCTTTATGATTCTCTAGTATGCTCTTATTCTCTTGACTCATATTCATTTGTTCAACCCAAGTGCTGAGCGTGTAATCTCCAAAAATTCTTTCTAGGTTCTTCCATCCATTCATTAGTCAAAAACTTCTTTTTATGCATGGGAATAACATATCTTTCTTTATTTCTATCAAATTTATTCAGATCAAATTTTTCTTCTAACTGTACCCTAGCTTTCAGACTAGGACATAATCTATCAAACATACCTAGATTCATGCTTTAGAAAAAAAAAATTCCATTTATCTTACTCTATCCAAGCACAAAGCTTTACCTTTTTCAGATCTTACCTCTTTTTCTTCAGATCGGGTTTCTTTATTAGCACGGATCTTTGCAAGTAAAGTAGAATACTATGCACTACAACAACAGATCTATGCACAGAGCTTATCTTTTCTTCAGTTCCCAACAATCACAGTTTTAGGTCTCGACAACGGAACCATTTGTTGGCATCGGGGAAGACCCAGGGTTCAACGTTTCAACAATGCACCATCGAAACCCTAACTAACGACCCTTTCGGAAACACCTATGAAGTAGCTGAAATATCACCCAAGGTAGAGGAAGGAGGGGTTACAAGACTCAAGTGTCTGTAACCAAGCTGGGACACAGATATGTGATTATAACCCTTCACAGGATACTTAGGAACAACGCACATTAATTCATTAGCTTTATTCACATCGCAGATCAAACCCTAAGTACAATTTGACGCTGTAAAAATGACCAAATACACATCGCTCTTAGCATCATAAGTCTGATATAACACATATACAAAGCATTGAACATTAATAGATATCTCTTTCATTCATAACATTCAATACACTAAGGAAATTCACAGTATAAATATTACAACACGAATACAACCATCAACACAAGATTTACGTGGTTCACCCTAGTGTGGGGCTACATCCACCTACAACTTATTCTTCTTTATTAGTCTTCAATCTCTTACATCCTTCTACTCCTCTGCACTGAGCGATAGAGCCAAGATTTGCACTGGATAGGTGATATGTGCGCTAAACGCTAGATCCACCTTCCCAAAATTAGGTCAACGCATAGATCGAACTTCTCTCTCAAGAACAGAGCCTTACATAAATGTTATGTTACACAAAGCAACTCAAAACTACTTGCCTCTTGCAATAAGCACCCCCTCTTCTACATTACATTCCTTTATATATATACTTTTACATCCCTTGCAACAAGGCCTAATCATGGGTAAACCCATGGGCCGACATCCTAAAACCCTAATACAAAAACCCTAATGAACCGCTTGTTAGGTCCACAAAATAAGTGAGATCGCGCGATCTCATCTCCTCCTGGGCACTCCATCTTCTACTAACCTATCGAAGTCCAAAAGAGGTCAAACCTGACCAATGTTTCGTCAAAACTTGGTCGAGGGCCAACACACCCCAAAGATTAGCGCACCCTTGGAAAACAAACTTACAGATCATCAATATTCCATGGTGGAAGTAGAAGGTATGTCATGTAGGAGCATCGTAAGGCGTGCAAGCATAGCCAGCAATGAGCCAGCGCAGAGATAAGAGACAGTTGGAAAAGCACCGAGGACATTTTTTGAAAAATGTTTTGGAATATTAATGAAGTCATTAAGTGGAGGCATGCTTGTAGTATTGTAAAGTACCTTGAGCGATCCGCTCTCGTCCATAGTAGATAGGATCCTTTATGTGTAATGAATGTAGGTAGATAGAATTTAATGCTTATATTAGACAGTTTTAGGAGCGAAGAGGGAAACGGGATATAGACACCCTCACTTGTATCATTGTAACAATTAGCAACATTATGAGAGAGAAGAGAGCATAGGAGAGTAGAGAGTTGTGTAGAAAAAAAACCCATGTACAGAGGTTCTGAATTAATAAAAATATCTTTAGTTTATATTCATGGTGTCATATTTGTTCTCTGTGTATGTATGTTGAATGTTATGCTCATGGATGTTTACTTTCTATTATACATTTGCTTTATATGCTATGTATATGTTTTCATGCTTTGTGTTTGAAGTCTGAGAGAGAGTAAGGAATGAGTTTCAATTGTTTCTCTTCCTGAGTGAGTAAATTTCTGCAAGGAGTGAAGCACAGTTTGTCCGCAAAAAGTCTGTTGACAGAAGTCAGGGTTTATCTCTGGTAACTCAGGAGGGATAACAACTATTCTCATTCTCATAGAAGTGCAAGTTGAGCACAGGAGCTGTGCAAGGTGTGCGCAGGCCGAGTAAAGTCTTAGAGTGTGTGAACCTGAGAAATTGTTGAAGGACTACTGCTACAGGGAGTGCGCAGAGCCGAAGGACTTCAATTCTTTGAAGTAATTCAAGGATTCGTCGCAAGGGGTGCATGTAGGAGTCTTCTTTAAGACTCAGAGTTGGAGAAAGCTCAGGAAGGATAGAGTATTCACAGTTGTCAAAGAAAAGCACAGAAGTTTGGTGCCTTGAGGCATTGAAAGGAGGTGTAACTAGTTTCTGTTGCAAGCGAGTAAGTTCCACGGAGAAATAATTGGTTAAAATTTGCAGGAATTGTCCCAAAAGAAACAGATAGTTGGAATACTTTGAGAAGAATTCGCGAAGTCAAAAGATCCGTCAGATCTTGCAGAGAAGCAGGTAGGTTATGGAGAGCTTTCCTCAGGCGTAAACTCAGAAGAAATCAGGGCCTTAGGATCCAAGTCAACTAGGGTCGTTGGATCACTCACAAAATCTCATTTCGGGGCTTCGTGAGTTGAAGGGTTGAAAGTTCTGCATCAAGGTTCATGAAGTCACGAAAGGCGAGTAGCGAAGTGGCGAGTGGATCAGAGCCCTCCATCTGGGGAGGACGGGTGGAAGAGATCTAGAGATCTCGCGAACTCAGAGGTTCGTGAGGTGAGAGCCCAAAGGTTGGGTACTCTAGGTTGTGAAAGGAGAAGTCATGAAAGGGCGAGAAGTTTGGTTGTGGGACCGCATGGACAACGTGTTAGAATTTAGTGGTTGAAGAGTTGAATATTAGAAAGAGAAGTCGCGAGGTCGCAAGCTGCGATAAGAAGCATTGAGGAGTTTAGGATTTTAGCACTTCAGGTGTCGTGATATAAAGGAGACAACCCTTCGAGGAGTGGAGTGGTGAAGTGCAAAGTGGAGCGTAAGGAACACGTGGCAGAATTGCAAGGTGGGCCCGTGGAGTATACATGCAGATACGCATTGTTCATTGAAGGGAGTCAACACTCATTGACTTTTCGTGTCTCAGGGGTTCATAAGATAAGGGGAAAAGAGTCTAACCTTTCGACTTGCGAAGTGGAAAAAGGCGAGAAGCACTAGTAGGAAGCCTAGCTGTTGGTCACGTGCGGAGGTCGCTGACAAGTGAAGGAGTTGTACCTGTCTCATGATCTCAGATATTGCGGGATTGGAGCGGTATTGGACAGGAAGAGTCAAGAGTCTCGACTCACGAACTCATGAGAGGTGAGTTGTGACAAGCGCCTTTCAGTTTAGGCCTTGGTCATAGCCGGTGGTCACCCGGAGAAGGGGGAGCTTGCACCTAGTGTTGTACACACCAGGGAAGCTTCCGAAAGGACCTATGGATCAAAAGAAAAAAGATTCCAGTAGGGAATTGAAAGAGACGATCCGACTGAAAGGGAAATGAAGAATGATCTTGTAAGCGGATCCTCTACCTGAGGGCCGAGTGGGTCTGCACCATCTGGTATCAGAGCCCGATTCTTTTTTGTATATTTCAGGCAGGAAAAATGAGAAGGAATTTCAGCCATGCCGCCAAGGAGAAGAGACAGGAAAACACCCGATCTGCTAGAGGAAAGGGAAATGTCAGAAGGAAGGGGCAGGCAGGTGTAGAATCCAGAAGTGGAAAGAAATCTGCATGACATTCACACCAGACTCGTGGATGTGGAAATAAAACAAAGATGCATAGCTGATATTGGAGATATCAGTGAGTCCGAAAGAGAAGATGACACTGGACATGAAGAAGAAGAAATTATAGCAGAAGATGCAACAAATGAATGCTTGATTAGAGCTATTGCAAGAATGATTGCAAGAGCCAAAATGGACATTCCAGTTTATGAGGGAAACTTGGATGCTGAAGAGCTTCTAGATTGGATTAGAGCTCTAGACACATATTTTGACTATGAAGATGTCGAAGAAGACAAGAAGGTCAAACATCTTGTCACAAGACTTAAAGGATGTGAAGCATTATGGTGGGATGAATTGTAAGCTAACAGACGCTGCTAAGGTAAGAAGAAAATCAAGAGTTGGGATAGTATGATCGCAAAGATAAAGGAGAAATTCATTCCTAGGGATTACCAGATTACTCTGTTTCGGAGAATGAAAAATTTGAGACAGAAGATGATGTCAATGAAGGAATATACTGAAGAGTTCTACAGGCTGAACATCAGAGCAGGTCATTGTGAAAGTACTGATGAAAAGCTTGCCAGGTATATGAATGGCCTGAGATACGAAATTCAGGATGAGATGAGCATGATGACCATCTGAATGGTGGAATATGCTTATCAAATGGCTCTAAAGGCGGAAGAGAAGCTAAGCCGAAAACAAGGTCAAAGAGGTCGAGGCAGAAGTCAAGCTAGGGGCAAATCAATCGTCCAAGATAGAAATCAGAAGCCTAAGGAAGAATGGAAGAAACCTTAGATTGAGAGAGGTGGAAGCTCACAAAAAGGTCAATATGCTAGACAGAGAAGGCAGTAAGATGATTAGAGAGGAGAGTATGCTGATAACAACATTTTTCCTCATACTAGAGGTAGAGGAAGAGGTGGAGTGATAAAATGATTCACATGCAAAAAGGTCAGACACAAGTCTTATGAATGTCTAGACAAGAAGAAAAAGGAAGGAGAGACTCACATTGCCAAAGCACAAAGGTTAAATGGTTAGGTAGAGGATGCTGAAGGCAGAACATCGCTGATGATGAAAAAAGTTCTTTTGACACCAGAGAAGGAAGTGGAGAGTTCGGTCCAAAGGAACAGACT
>JASDQU010103588.1:489285-503165 GCA_032191745.1 Picea mariana | reverse complement strand
GAAGAAAAAGGAAGGAGAGACTCACATTGCCAAAGCACAAAGGTTAAATGGTTAGGTAGAGGATGCTGAAGGCAGAACATCGCTGATGATGAAAAAAGTTCTTTTGACACCAGAGAAGGAAGTGGAGAGTTCGGTCCAAAGGAACAGACTTTTTCGGACTGCTTGCAAGACCAAGGATAGGGTATGCAAAGTCATTGTGGATAGTGGTAGCATAGAAAATCTCATTTCAACGAAGATGGTAGAAAAACTTGAGTTGGAGACGATTGAACATCCAAGCCCATATAGAGTTTCATGGTTGCAAAAAGGACATCAGGTGAATGTCACTAATCAATGTTTAGTTGAGTTTAAAATAGGAGGGTATAAAGATGAAATACTCTGTGATGTTATTCCTATGGATGTTTGTCATCTATTGCTGCGTAGACCGTGGCAATATGACAGGAATGTGATTCATGATGGAAGAATGAACACATACACCCTAGAGAAAAATGGGAGAACTCACATGCTATTGCCGATCAAAGATAAAGAAATAAAACCGGAGGTAAGCAACACTGTACTTCTCATGAGTGGGAAGTAAATTCTTACAGAGGTTAAGAGGAAGGAGAACCACAATTCATTGTGGTCAGGAAGCCAAAAATTGTTTTAACTAGTACAAGGGTATATGATTTACCGGAAGAGGTTCAGAAGCTGTTAGAAGAGTTTGCTGACATAATAGTGGATGAACTACCTCGTTCGTTGCCACCGATTAGAAGTGTGAGTCATCATATTGATCTCATACCTGGAGCTATTTTACCAAAACAAAGCAGTGTACAGATTGATGCCGCAGGAGAATGAAGAGGTCAAAAGGCAGGTCCAAGATTTAATGGACAAAGGGTTGGTCAGAGAAAGCTTGAGTCCATGTGTTGTTCCGACAGTGCTCAGTCCGAAGAAAGACGGAGGCTGAAGAATGTGTACTGACTTGAGAGAGATCAACAAAATAACCATCAGGTACAGATTTCCATTGCCAAGGATGGATGATCTGATGGATTTCTTGAGTGGAGCCAAATTTTTTTCGAAGATTGATTTGAAAGGTGGATATCACCAGATTCATATGAGAGAAGGTGATGAATGGAAGACATCATTCAAAACCAATAAAGGGTTATATGAATGGCTTGTTATGCCGTTTGGTTTAACAAACACGCTAAGTAATTTCATGAGATTAATGAATGAAGTCCTGAAGGATTCCATCAGAAAATTTGTCATTGTGTATCTTGATGACATACCGATTTTCAATAAAACAGAGGCAGAGCATTTGAAACATTTGGCTACAATGATGCAGAGATTACAGCAAGAGAAGTTGCTAATAAATATGAATAAATATTCATTCATGAAGACAGAGTTCATTTATTTGGGTTTTGTTATTTCTACAGATAAGTTGAAGATGGATCCAGATAAGGTGGAGGTGATTAAGAATTGGCCGTCACCAAAGAATATCTTTGAAGTTCGAAGTTTTCATGGATTGGCTAGATTCTACCGAAAGTTCATCAGGAATTTCAGTGTAATTAGTGTACCGATGATGGACACAATGAATAAGAGACACAAATATTTTCACTGGACAGAAGAAGCCGAGAAGAGTTTCAACTTGTTGAAAAGGAAAATTACGGAACAACCAATTCTAGTGTTGACTGATTTCCAAAAGACATTTCAAGTAAAATTTGATGCAAGTGGATTTGCAATAGGGGTAGTCTTGAGCCAATAAGACAAGCCGATAGCATATTTCAACGAGAAGTTGAATGAAGCGAAAGTGAAATACTCCACGTATGACAAGCAGTTATATGCTATTATTTAGGCATTGAAGAAGTGGAGACACTACTTAATCCTGAAGGAGTTTGTCTTATACAATGACAATCATGCTTTGCAATTTGTGACTCAACAAGAAAAGTTGAATCAAAGACATGTTGAATGGGTTGAATATATGCAAAATTTCACTTTTGTGATTAAACATATTTCTGGAACTGCTAACAAAGTTGTTGATGCTTTGAGCAGAAAATGTTTTCTATTATAGGAGTTAAGAGTCAAAACATTGGGTTTTGATGATCTAAAGGACATGTACAGAGATGATACAGATTTTAAAGAGGCATATGCAGCAGCTGAGAATCCAATTGTCAGGGATAGAAGCCAATGGGCAGAATACATGATCCAGGAAGAATTATTGTTTATAGGTAATCAACTTTGTATTCCAAAATGCCCCATGAGGGAGAATTTGTTGAAGGGGAAACATAGTGGAGGATTGGCCAGACATTTCGTTCATGACAAGATGTTCTCAAAGTTAAACGAGTCATATTTTTGGCCAGGAATGAGAGCAAATGTCAAAAAATTCGTGGACAGATGTAGAATTTGTTAGCATTCAAAAGGAAAGAGGCAGAATGCAAGTTTTTATCAACCATTACCCATACCTGATAGGCCGTGGGATGCAATCAGCATGGACTTCATATTGGGGCTGCCGAGAACACAAAGTGGGTTTGACTCGATCTTTGTAGTAGTAGATAGATTTTCTAAGATGGCACACTTCATACCGTTTCAGAAAACTAGTGACGCAACTCACACTGTGAATCTGTTTTTCAAAGAGGTCATTCGACTTCACGGCTTATCAAGGAGCATAGTTTAGGATCAAGACACTAAGTTCGTAGGACACTTCCAGAGAACCTTATGGAAGAAGCTGGGAACATTTTTGTCGTTTAGTTCATCTTATCATCCTCAGATGGATGGGTAGACAGAAGTCATGAACAAGAGTTTGGGAGACTTGCTGAGGAGCTTGGTGAAAGAACACCACAGTTAGTGGGACAACATATTACCACAGGTGGAGTTTGCTTATAATGATTCGCTTAATAGGAGCACATGACAGAGTCCATTTCAAATTGTTTATGGGATGCAGCCAAGAGGAGTTTATGAATTGAGAGATTCATAACAGAATGCAACTAGGAATGCTAGTGCAGAAGATTTCGCAGAAGCAATGAAGGAACTTCATAGCAAGGTGAAGGAGCGATTGCAGAACTCGAGCCAAGAGTATAAGCGTAGAGTAGATCAACACAGGAGACAACTTCAATTTGAGGTTGGTGATTTGATTCTGGCACATCTGAGAAAGGAAAGGTTCCCGAAGGGGACGTATAACAAACTGAAGATGAAGAAGATCAGACCATGTAAGGTCTTGAAGAAATTTCGGGCGAATACATATGAGATTGAATTACCCGATGGGATTGGAATTTCTCCGATATTCAATGTCTCGGATTTGTACCCTTATAAAGCTGAGGAAGAAGAAGCAGGTAGTGGACAGCCAGAGATTCAGTGGACAAAACAAATGCCAGCTGCAGAAAAGCTACAAATGGAGCACATACTGGACAAAAGAGTTGGTAAGAGGACCAGACAAAAGAAATTTTTTGAATACTTGGTCCAGTGGAAGGGCCATCCAGTTGAAGATGCTAGCTGGGAGAATGAAGTAAAAATCGAGAAGCATGGATAGACCGTGCGCGAGCTCATGGATAGGAGCCCATGAAAATTTTCAAGCGAGGGAGTATGATGTAGGAGCATCGTAAGGCATGCAAGCATAGACAACAACGAGCCAGCACAAAGATAAGAGACAGTTGGAAAAGCACCGAGCACATTTTTTGAAAAATGTTTTGGAATATTAATGAATTCATTAAGTGGAGGCATGCTTGTAGTATTGTAAAGGACCTTGAGCGATCCACTCTCGTCCATAGTAGATAGGAGCCTTTATGTGTAATGAATGTAGGTGGATAGAATTTAATGCTTAGATTAGAGAGTTTTAGGAGCGAAGAGGGAAACGAGATATAGACACCCTCACTTGTATCATTGTAACAATTAGTAGCATTATGAGGGAGCAGAGGGCATAGGAGAGCAGAGAGCTTTGTAGAGAAAAAACCCATGTACAAAGGTTCTGAATTAATAAAAAGATCTTTAGTTCAGATTCATGGTGTTGTATTTGTTCTCTGTGTATGCATGTTGAATGTTATGCTCATGGATGTTTACTTTCTGTTATACATTTTCTTTATATGTTGTGTATATGATTTCATGATTTGTGTTTGAAGTCTAAGAGAGAGTAAGGAATGAGTTTCAATTGTTTCTCTGCCTGAGTGAGTAAAATTCCTACAACGAGTGTAGCGAAGTTTGTCCGCAAGGAGTGAGTTGACAAAAGTCAAGGTTTATCTCTCAAAGCTCAGGAGGGATAACAACTGTTCTCATTCTCGCATAAGTACAAGTTGAGCACAGGAGCCATGCAAGGTGTGAGCATTCCAAGTAAAGTCTTAGAGTGTGTGAACCTGAGAAATTGTTGAAGGACTACTGTTGCAGGGAGTGCACAGAGCCGAAGGATTTCAATTCTTTGAAGTAATTGAAGGATTCACCGCAAGGGGTGCATGCAGGAGTCTTCTTTAAGACTCGGAGTTGGAGAAAGCTCAAGAAGGATAGAGTATTTGTAGTTGTTGAAGAGAAGCATAGAAGTTTGGTGCCTTGAGGCATTGAAAGGAGGCATAACTAGTTTGTGTTGTAGGCAGGTAAGTTCCCCGGAGAAATACTTGGTTAAAATTTCTAGGAATTGTCCTAGAAGAAATGGATGGTCAGAATTCTTTGAGAAGAATTCGCGAAGTCATAAGAGTCATCAGATATTGCAGAGAAGCAGGTAGGTTACGATGAGATTTCCTTAAGCGTAAGCTCAAAATAAATTAGGGTCGTAGGATCCAAGTCAGCTAGGGCCATTGGATCGCTCGTGAAATCTCATTTCGGGGCTTTGTGAGTTGAAGGGTCTAAATTTCTGCATCAAGGTTCGTGAAGTCGCGAAAGGCAAGTAGTGAAGTGGCGAGTGGATTAGAGCCATCCATCCGGGGAGGACAGGTGGCAGAGATCTAGAGATCTCACGAACTCGAAGGTTCACGAGGTGAGAGCCCAAAGGTTGGGTTCTCTAGGTTGTGAAAGGCGAAGTCCTGAAAGGGTGAGAAGTTTCGTTGTGGGACTGCGTGGACGACGTGTCAGAATTCGGTGGTTGAAGAGTTGAATATTAGAATGAGAAGTCGCGAGGTCGTGAGCTGCGATAAGAAGCACTAAGGAGTTTGGGATCTCGACACTTCGGGTGTCGTGATATAAAGGAGACAGCCCTTCGGGGAGCGAAATGGTGAAGTGCAAAGTGGAGAGTAAGGAACACGTGGCAGAATTGCAAGGTGGGCCCATGAAATAGACAGGCGGATACATGTTGTTCTTTGAAGGGATTCAACACCCATTGAATTTTCGTGTCTCAGGGGTTCGTAAGATAAGGGGACGAAAGTCTAACCTTTCAACTTGCGAAGTGGCGAAAGGCGAGAAGCACTAGTGGGAAGCCTAGCCAGTGGTCACACGCGAAGGGTGCTGACAAGGAAAGGAGTTGTACCCGTCTCGCGATCTCGGATATCATGGGATTGGACAGGAAGAGTCGAGAGTCTCAACTCATGAACTCGCGAGAGGAGAGTTGTGACAAGTGCCTTTCAGTTTAGGCCTTGGTCATAGTCAGTGCTCACGCGGAGAAGGGGGAGCTTGCTCCTAGTGCCATATGCGCTAGGGAAGCTTCGGAAAGGACCTGTGGATCAAAAGAAACAATATTCCAGCAGGGAATTGAAAGGGCCGATATGTCTCAAAGGGAAATGAAGAACGATCCTGTAAGTGGATCCTTGACCTGAGGGCTAAGTGGGTCTACACCAGTATGTTGAATAATCAACCAATTTCCATTTTGACTAATACAAGATCTACTCTAATCTATATTTCACCTAAGATAGTATAAATGTTCAAACTATGAAAAGAAAAATTTGAAAAACCATGGTTAGTACAACTTGCTACAGGAACAAAATGGAAAGTCACAAATCTTGTTAAAGGTTGTGAAATTAGTATGAATGGATTTAAAACTCAATAAGATTTGAATGTTTTTCAAATAGGATCATATGATGTATTAATCGACATGGACTGGTTATAAAAATATAAAGTAATCTTAAATTGTTATGAAAATATATTTATTTACGTGGATGACAATGGTAACATTATTGACATTAAAGGAATACCAAAAATCATTAGTATTAGGAAGATTTTGGCCTTACATAATAAAATATGTGTTCATAGAGATGCAAAGTATTTGCAGTACATGTAATTGATAATCAAAAAGAAGAAAGTAAGAATGGCAGAGAAAATTTCCCTATATTGCAAGAATTTCTAGATGTATTCCAAGAGATTTCTAGATTACCTCCTAAGAGAGAGAGATATTTCTCTATAAATTTACTACCCGGAGTGGTGCCAGATTCAAAATCTCCATATTAGATGAATATCTTAGAGCTTAATGAACTAAAATATCAACTTCAATAATTATTAGACAAAAATTATATTCGACCAAGTGTATCTCCATGGGGAGCACTGGTATTATTTGTCTGAAAAAAAGATGGAACCTTACGATTATGTATAGATTATCGACAACTTAATAAAATGACAATTAAAAACATAATCCTTTACCCTGCACAAATGGTCTATTCAATCTAGTATGTGGGGCAATGATCTTTTCAAAAATCGATTTTCAAGCAAGATATCATCAAGTAATAATTAAAGACGAATATATATACAAAAAAACATTTAGGATGAGATATGGACATCACGATTTTGTAGTGATACCCTTTGGGTAAACAAATTACCGAACCTCATTCATGTGTCTAATGACTAGCATCCTAAGTAAATACTTAGAAAAATTTGTAATCGTCTTTATCAATGATATACTAATCTATTCAAAGAATGAACAAGAGCATGAATAACACTTAGGAATAGTTCTACAGATACTGAGAGACAAAAAGCCATATGTTAAACTTAGTAAATGTGATTTTTAAAAGCACAAGATTCAATATTTAGGACATGTAGTTTCTAAAGAGGAACAAGTTGTTGACCCCGAGAAAATAAAATCCATTATGGATTGGCTAATTCCAAAATATGTGTCAATCATAATATCATTTATGGGTATAGCAGGGTATTACCAAAAGTTTATTCAAGTGTTCTCAAAGATTGCTCATCCTCTAACATCCCTACCAAATAAAGGAACAAAAGTTATATGGTTTGAAAAATGCCAAGAAATTTTTGAAAAACTAAAACATCTCCTAACAACATCTCTTATACTAAAAATAACAGATGCATACAAAGACTTCTTTGCATGCACATATGCATGCATTGAAGGGATGGGAGGAGTATTAATGCAGGATAATGATGTAATTTTGTATGAATCTATGAAGCTTAAGGAACACAAAAGACATCATGTAACACATGATTTAGAATTAGTCGTGATAATACATGTAGTAAATATGTGGCGACACTATTTAATAGAACAAAAATTCATATTGATGTTTGACAATATTGCCTTAATGTACCTATTTGATAAACAAAATCTCAACGCTCGACAAACAATATGGTTAGCCTTCTTGAGAGAGTACTATTTTGAAATAAGACATATCAAGGAAAGAGAAAATAAGGTAGTTGATTCCTTGAGCATACATGCAAAATAGGTTTATACAATTATGTGAAGCAATTATGAAATTGATTTAGAAAAAAAAGTCAAGATTGCGACTAAAAAGGATATAGAATATCAAAATATTAAATCAAAATTGGCAGAAAATCAAGTTGAAATTGAAAAATCAGACTTCAAACTTTCTAAAGCTGGGTTGTTGATGTATACATATAGGTTGTACATCCATAAATAAGAATAAATTAAATTACTAATATTGAATGAAATACATAAAAAACCATACTCTGGACATCATGGCTATCAAAAAATAAATGCTATGCCAAGAAAGGAATTTTATTATCCTAATATGAAAGGAGAAACTATTGAATATTTAGCTAAATTCATAGAATGTCAACAAGTTAAAGTCGAACATCAACATCCAACCAGACTATTACAACCCCTACCTGTTCCTGAATGGAAATGAGAAATTACAAGTATGGACATTATAACAAGGTTACCTAAAAGAAGTAAACAAAATGATTCAATAATGGTTGTTATTGATAAATTGATCAAAGAAACACACTTTATACTAGTTAAATCCACCTATAAGGCCATTAACATAGAAGATGGATTTATGAATGAAATCTTTTGACTACATGGAATTCTTAAAACTGTAATCTCAGATAGAGATATGAAATTCACAGGAAACTTTTGGAAAGACTTGTTTAAAGGATTATATACACATTTAAATTTCAACACTTCTTACCATCCTCATACCAATGGGGATACTAAAAGAACTAATCAAATAGTAGAATATATTCTTAGAATGTATGTTATAAATAGACCTAACAAATGGGAATAATATCTATATTTGGTTTAATTCGCATATAATAATCATTACCAAGCTTCAACTAAACTTAGTCCTTTTGAAATTCTTTATGGAAGAAAATGTGACATCCATATTTCTTGGAGTAATCATGTCAACATATTAATGAAAGGACCTGAAATGTTAGAGGAAATGGAACTAACAATGAATTATGTACAACATAATTTGAATGTAGCTCAGGACAGGTAGAAGAGCTATCCAAACTCCAAAAGAACCCCAAGAGAGTTCAATATTGGAGACCATGTGTATATAAGGGTAAATCCTAAAAAGAGTTCTTTAAGATTGGGCAAGTATATTAAATTAGCTCCTACATATTGTGGTCCCTTTGAAATCCTTACATGAATAGGACTTATAGCCTAAGGCCTTGCACTTCTAGCCACAATAAAAATACATGATGTGGTTGTGTCTGTAACCAAGCTGGGACACATATCTGTGATTATAACCCTTCACAGGGTACTTAGGAACAACATACATTAATTCATTATCTTTATTCACATCACAGATCAAACCCTAAGTACAATTCAGAGCAGTAAAAATGACCAAATACACATTGCACTTAGCATCATAAGTCGGATCTAACACATATAAAAAGCATTGAACATTTATAGATCTATATTTCATGCATAACATTCAATGCACTAAGGAAACTCACAACATAAATATTACAACACAAAGAAAACCATCAACACAAGATTTACGTGGTTCACCCTAGTGTGGGGCTACGTCCACCACCAACTTCTTCTTATTTATTAGTCTTCAATCTCTTACATCCTTCCGCTCTTGCACACTGAGCCATAGAGCCAATCTTTGCACTGGATAGGTGATCTGCGCACTAAGCGCTAGATCTGCCTTCCCAAAATCAGGTCAAGGCATAGAGCCAACTTATCTCTCAATCACAAATCCTTACATAAATGTTATGTTGCACAAAGAAACTCAAAACTACTTTCCTCTTGCACTTAGCCACATATGCACTTAGCTACATACTACATTCCTTGCACTAAACACCCCCTCTTCTACATTACATTCCTTCCTATATATGCTTTTAAATCCCTTACAACAAGGCCTAATCATGGGGAAAACCATGGGTCGACATCCCAAAACCCTAATACAAAAAACCTAATGAACCCCTTGTTGGGTCCACAAAATAAGTGGGATGCCATGATCTCAGCTCCACCTAGGCGATCCATCTTCGACCAACCTGTTGAAGTCCAAAAGAGGTCAAACCTGACCAATGTTTCCTCAAAACTTGGTTGAGGGCCAACACACCCCAAAGATTATTGCAGCCTTGGAAAACAAACAAGTAGATCATCAATCTTCCATGGTGGAAGTAGAAGGTATGTTGAATAATCAACCAATTTCCATTTTGACTGATACAATATCTAGTCCAAGCTATCTTTCACGTAAGATAGTAGAAATTTTTCAACTACGAAAATAAAAATTTGAAAAAGCATGGTTAGTACAACTTGATACAGGAACAAAAAGGAAAGTCACAAATCTTGTTAAAGGTTGTGAAATTAGTATGAATGGATTTAAAACTCAATAAGGTTTGAATATTTTGCAAATAGGATCATATGATGTATTAATCTACATGGACCGGTTATAAAAATATAAGGTAATCTTAAATTGTTATGAAAAATTATTTACTTACGTGGATGACAATGGTAACATTATTGACATTAAAGGGATACCAAAAATCATTCGTATTAGGAAGATTTTGGCCTTTCATATTAAAATTTGTGTTCATAGGGATGCAAAGTATTTGCAGTACTTGCAATTGATAATGAAAAAAAGAAAGTAAGTATGGCAGAAAAAATTTCCCTATATTGCAAGAATTTCTAGATGTATTCCAAGAGATTTCTAGATTACCTCCTAAGAGAGAGATATATTTCTCTATAGACTTACTACCCGGAGTGGTGCCAGATTCAAGAATTATTAGACAAAAAATATATTCGACCAAGTGTATCTCCATGGGGAGCACTGGTATTATTTGTTTGAAAGAAAGATGGAACCTTATGATTATGTATAGATTATCGACAGCTTAATACAATGACAATTAAAAACATAATCCTTTACCCCGCATCAATGGTCTGTTCAATCTAGTACGTGGGGCAATGATCTTTTCAAAAATCGATTTTCAAGAAAGATATCATCAAGTATGAATTAAAGACGAAGATATATACAAAACAACATTTAGTATGAGATATGGACATCACGAGTTTGTAGTGACACCCTTTGGGTAAACAAATTCCCCAGCCTCATTCATGTGTTTATTGACTAGCATCCTAAGTAAATACTTAGAAAAATTTGTAATCGTCTTTATCAATGATATACTAATCTATTCAAAGAATGAACAAGAGCATGAAGAGCACTTAAGAATAGTTCTACAGATACTGAGAGAGCAAAAGCTATATGTTAAACTTAGTAAATGTGATTTTTAAAAGGAAAAGATTCAATATTTAGGACATGTAGTTTCTAAAGAGGTACAAGTTGTTGACCCCGAGAAAATAAAATCCATTATGGACTGGCTAATTCCAAAATACGTTTCATTCATAATATCATTTATGGGTATAATAGGCTATTACCAAAAGTTTATTGAAGTGTTCTCAAAGATTGTTCATCCTCTAACATCCCTACAAAAGAAAGGAACAAAATTTATATGGTCTAAAAAATGCCAAGAAATTTTTGAAAAACTAAAACATCTCCTAACAACAGCTCTTATACTAAAAATAACATATCCATACAAAGATTTCTTTGCATGCACATATACATACATTGAAGGGATGGGAGGAGTATTAATGTAGGATAATCATGTAATTTCTTATGAATCTAGGAAGCTTAAGGAACACGAAAGACATCATGTAGCACATGATTTAGAATAAGTCACGATAATACATGTAGTAAAGATGTGGCGACACTATTTAATAAAACAAAAAATTCATATTGATGTCTGGCAATATTTCCTTAATGTACCTATTTTATAAACAAAATCTCAATGCTCAACAAACAATATGGTTAGCCTTCTTCAGCGAGTACTATTTTGAACTAAGACATATCAAGGAAAAATAAAATAAGGTAGTTTATGCCTTGAGCATACATGCAAAATAGATTTATACAATTATGAGAAGAAATTATGAAATTGATTTAGAAAAAAAAGTCAAGATTGAGACTAAAAAGGATATAAAATATCAAAATATTAAATCAAAATTGGCAGAAAATCAAGCTTAAATTGAAAAATCAGACTTCAGACTTTCTAAAACAGGGTTGTTGATGTATAAAAATAGGTTGTACATCCATAAAGAAGAATAAATTAAATTACTAATACTGAATGAATTCCATAAAAAACCATACTCTGGACATCATGGCTATCAAAAAATAATTGCTATGCCAAGATAGGAATTTTATTAGCCTAATATGAAAGGAGAAACTGTTGAATATTTAGCTAAACTCATATAATGTCAACAAGTTAAATTCGAACATCGGCATCTAGCCAGACTATTATAAACCCTACTTGTTTCTGAATGGATATGAGAAATTACAAGATTGGACATTATAACAAGGTTACCTAAAAGAAGTAAACAAAATGATTCAATAATGGTTGTTATTGATAAATTGATCAAAGAAACACAGTTTATACCAGTTAAATCCACCTATAAGGCCATTAACATAGAAGATAGATTTATGAATGAAATCTTTCGACTACATGGAATTCCTAAAACTCTAATCTCAGACAGGGATATGAAATTCACGGGAAACTTTTGGAAAGCCTTGTTTAAAGGATTATATACACATTTAAATTTCAACAGTTCTTACCATCCTCATACCAATGGGAATACTGAAAGAACTAATAAAATAGTAGAATATAATCTTAAAATGTATATTATAAATAGACCTAACAAATGGGAATAATATCTATGTTTTGTTTAATTCACATATAATAATCATTACCAAGCTTCAGCTAAACTTAGTCCTTTTGAAATTCTTTATGGAAGAAAATGTAACATCCATATTTCCTGGATTAATCATGTCAACAGATTAGTGAAAGGACCTGAAATGTTAAAGGAAATGGAACTAACAATGAAACATGTACAACATAATTTTAATGTAGCTCAAGACAAGTAGAAGAGCTATCCAAATTCCAAAAGAACCCCAAGAAAGTTCAATATTGGAGGCGATGTGTATATACGGGTAAAGCCTAAAAAGAGTTCTTTAAGATTGGGTAGGTATATTAAATTAGCTCCTACATATTGTGGTCCCTTTGAAATGCTCACATGAATAGGACTTGTAGCCTAAGAGCTTGCATTTCCAGCCACAATAAAATTACATGATGTATTCCATCTTTCATTATTAAAAAAATATATAGATGATCCTACTCATGTTATGGATTGGAATATGATATAGGTGGAACCCGATGACAAGTTCCAAGTATATCCAGATCGTATTCTTGACAGGAGGGAGCTTACACTTCGGAATCGAGCCATCTGGAAGGTAAAGGTGCATTGGAGGAACCTTAGTCCCGAACAGGCTACATGATAAATGGAGGATCGTATGTAGAAATAATATCCATTTATTTTCTAGAACGATCTAGACCAAGATTAGATAACAACGGGGATGATGTTAAGTTCTAAGTGGGGGTGGATGTGATACCCCAAATTTTTGAAATTAAAACTTATTATTATTTTTTTTTATTGTTTATCAACACATTATGGATCCTTGTGATCAAAATCAAATACTTATTGTTTTATTAATAATAGAGGACTAAAAGAGTAAGAACACGTTAAGTGGGACTATTAGAAGAGAGAGTTTGTCGATCCAAAAGAGAAACTCCCAAGTGACAACAAAAAAGGGGACAAGTGGTGAATATTTGTTGAGCTAACTCAACTAAGTGAGACAAATCTCAAGATTCTAGGGAATCCAAAGAAACATGTGTAAAATTAAAATTGTCAGGTAGTCAATGAGAAGGAGGCTCGTACATGTGTCAAAGACCTAGGAAAATATTATAAAATAAAAGGAAACAAAGAGGATGGGATGCAATTTTGAAGCAGATGTAAAATATGAAAAAAGATCATGACACATGAATACTCACATAAATCGTGCAGCCCTACAATCTGTAACAAGTCACTTGGTTAAGTTCTTGGATCTGGATTCAACTCGAGGTGACAGAGTGGGAATATGCGGTAGCTCTGATCTATGGTTGGGAGGAATGACCCTCTTAACGTGTGTTTTCCCTAAAAGAAATCTCAGTTACAGTTTTTTCTTCCATGTGCAACTTCTATTATGGTTAGTTTAATTGTTGTTCAATTTCCAAATTATGGATAATCTATTCTTTTATTAAAGTTGCAATTTAATCAAAGATTAGACGATTTCTCTTATTTTTGTTTATGCAACTGTCATATTAAGTATCAGGTATCAATGATATATTAATCTCTAGATAGAATGTCGGGAGTACGACCATATAATTGCTAGATTTGAAATAAATTGATATATAACCAACAAGGTCACTTTCTAAGA
>JASDQU010103588.1:475218-489103 GCA_032191745.1 Picea mariana | reverse complement strand
ACGGGGTCGAATCCTGTTGGCTACCTTATAACCCATAGGGAGAATCGCACAGCCCACAAGCACGCCTCCAGATATATCGAGGTTTGAACTCGTGACCTATGTAACAACATGAACGCCTTAACAGTACGTTCATTGGCCAGTAGACCAAACCCCTACGGGCCCAAAATATCCATATTGCCAGAAGACATTATACATATAAAATGAGTGAAATAAACTAGAATGCTCAAATACATAATGGGTTGCGGCCATTACCTAGAATGCCTTGTAAAGTCTTAAAAGTCATGAACATGGAAAGTGTTTGGGACTGAGTATTTAAACATGATATAAGAACTAAGTGAAATGCGTACATGAACTAATAACATAAGAGGTATAAACCTTCAACAGAGGACAACAAATAAACCCATTGACAAGTTATAGTAATGGAAACTCTATAACAATAATCACAACTTCATTAAACGAGAGAGGGACCAAAAAACACTAACTTCGTTACTCCTAGGCTCTCAAAATGTTGAGCGAAGCCAGAGAAAAAACCTAAAACAAAAATAGACTTTGCGTTGGGTTTATCTTAGGTAAAGAACACTCAATCTCGAACACTAGAACCTTCCTAACTCAAAACCAGAATAAACCCTCATCTCGCGCTAGAAGATTACCAAAACAGTGAAGAAATGATCAAAAACTGCGACGTGGTCGGGACATTAATCACCTAGCTCATGTTCTAATAAGGTTACACCTCGCATACAAGAGGTTTCCCATGAGAGGCTACAAACATGTGTTTTAAATGGAGACAAAGTACCTTGAGCCTTGTCTTAACAACCACCGACTACTCATTTATCAAATGTCAAAATATCATTAAATTTGACCAATTGAGACATCATTATGACATGATTATTTTAGAAATGCTTGTTTAACCATCCAACCTACATTATGATTGACTACTCGAGGAAAACCATTTTAATAAAATTACAATAATAGAAGTAATCCTCCCATCAACATTGCTTTACCCTTAGAAATAAGTGGAAAGTCCTCCAACTAAGACTATATGTAACAAGTTTGCGACAAGGGTCTTATAATAAATAAGAACCCTAACCTTAACAATCTTTTCCTTGGAATAATAAGAAAGGGTTTGTCAACACATAGAAGTTCTACCATAAGATTTATAACATGGGATTAGTAGTTATACCATAAAGATTACAACATGGGACTAGAAGCTACACCATAAGCTTTATAACATGGGACAAGGGGAATTAGTAATTATGCGTATGAAAACTGATACAACTTAAAAATTAAAATTGCAAAAATCTTGCTAGTAAGTGACTTCTTATCAATGAAACTTGTGTGGTCAAAGATACAAGAGTATTACACTTTACTTAGTCAGAAGTACAATATTCTTGAAAAAAAAAAAAATTGGGTGTGTGATAAGGGAGAGCATTTTAGTGAGAGGACTTATCATATCATTCAAACATTCCATTGGTGTCACAATTAAAGAGGTTGTCCTTGAAAGAAATCATTGGCGATTGTTCTAGAACTTCAGGGCCTTGGATTTCTATTAAATTAGTGGAGTTGGAATCGTAATCCCACAAAAAATACAGTTAGCCTATTTTGAAGATGAAAAATCCACTTTTATAAGTACCAAAAATTGTGAGTAAACACATTTTTTAATGAAAGTTCAAACCTCGTCCGCGTTGTTTCTTTTCTTGAATTAAATTCCATTAATTCTTGTGGCATATATGTTATAAAAGTTGTTAATTAGTCCATCAGAACTGAGGTCATATTTTATTGGTTAAGAAATATTATCTCGTAGAAACAACAAACTGAAGTTTGGATCCCTTGACACTTAGTATTCGACATGAGTGCCAATATTTCTTTGAGATGCAATTCAAAAGCTGACTAATGGGCACATCAAAATGGATCCGAGTTGGAAAAATTTAGGAGGGGCCTCAAGATGCAAGCGTTCACTAATATGGTCTAAGTTGGTGAGAAAGAAAGTTCCTTACTAATACTCCTAGTATCATCGAGGGATGGACATATTCCATCGACGTCTCAGAAGAAGAAGAGGAAATATGCACTGGAAATGCATTGTGTATCGATGAAGATAGAGGATGATCACCGATACACAGTGTACCGATGATGATAGAGGATGATCGTCAATACATTGTGTATCGATGAAAAATAAAGATCCACTGTCGATGTGTCAGTGGTCGGAAGTGGGTTAGCCTCCAATATATTGATGCACAAGGGACTATTGGCCTCCACTGTATTAGCTCCAAGAAGGAGATTGACTTTCACTAGGCTCAAAGGGAAGAAATAAAACCAATTTTTTTTTAATTGTTGGGAGGTTTTACAACATCGACAAGAATGGATAGATGCCACTCATATAAGATATATCGGAAAATATACAGGATGTCCGTCGATAAACTGTGTATCAATCAAGATATAGGAAGATCATTGATACATTGTATATCACTGGGCTAGAGTTATCTTGAAAATCATTGAAAATGACAAAGTTTGGAGAATAAGAAGAGAGTCTATAACGTTAACATTTGCATGAAATATTTTCGAAGATTTTCTAGTAGCAAGAAGTAATGGGAAGAGGGGGGGATTTATTTCTCTTAAAGTAATGGTGTTTTGAAGTGAAGAGAAGAAATTAGGGAAGGTGTTGTGTTGGCACAACAACATAAGAAGTTAATTAGTAAAATGGTTGTGGATTTGTAAAAAATATTTACCTTATTTTTCTTTTATTTCCAAAAACTAATAGTAAATCCATCCATTTATAATTATTAGTAATCCCAAACCATTTAAAAAACCTTCACCTTTAATTTATTTATTATTATGTTAATTATAATACATAAATTGTTTTCCTAATTAATTTGAAATTCCCATAAAAATAATAAATTAAAAATTATGTTTCCAAATTAATTTTAAAACAAGAAAATTTATTCATTTAACACCATATCAGTAATAATTTTAAAATGTATTCATTTTACATTATACGACTAATAATTAAAAAAAAAAATAAGTTTAACATTTTTGGTTTTGATTGGAAAATCCATAGTGTTGTCAATAGACTGTCGACGTTTCGGATCCAAATTAGGATCCATATTTAGGACAATGAGCATGGGTTAAGAAAAAGGGAAGAGCTGACCGACAGAATTGCAAGAGTCCTCAGTAAAAAAAGATTAAAACCTCCTTCAAACCCCTTGAAACCGTCAAACAACGTATGAGATCCCTCAAAGACAAACTTAACCCTCACAATGGCAAAGGAATCTACTAAATAGAGTGATCATGTGGTAAATGCTACATTGGTGAAACCGATCACTCCTTCCTAGTTAGGATAAAAGAACATGGAGCTGACATCAAGAATGAACGCATCTGCACCTCTGCCCTAGCTAAACAATCCATTAAAACAAGACACCATGTTCGCCTAGAAGACACCAAAATCCTCACCAAAGAGAATCACCTCTTCAAACGTCGTATTAGAGAAGCCATTGAAATCCGTAAACATCCTAGTAACCTTAACATAGACAGTGGGTTAGAACTGAGCAAAAACTAGCTCCCCCTAATCCACAAAAACAACAATAATCATTGGTAATTTTCATACATTATTATAAATTAATTTAATCATAAAGAAACCCCTCCTAATTGGTTATAATTCTAAGACAACCCAATCTCTTAAATAACCTAAAAACATAATTGATTAATATCAAAAATTAACCTTGAAGTAATACACACTTAGAATATAGATTAACAAGAAGGGAAAACCCTATTATCTTATAAATTACTTAATACCTATAACCTAACCCTAGAACATAGTAATCTAAATGAAGACATTAATACACAACTTCAAATTAATAATAACGGATTATTTACCTTATAACAAAAAACAAACACATTTAAAACCCCTTATATTAACTCATAAACAAACATTTAATTCTTTTTAATTATTTAGTTTATACCTTAACCTTAGATTAAAATACCTTAACCCTAAAATAAATTTAATAAATCCACTTTTTACCTATTAACTAAACCCTAGAACATATAATAAAGATAAAAAACCCTAAATTAATAATAAACTATTATAACCTTAAACAAACAAATTAATAAACCCTAGAAATCTTAGCAAAGAATTAAATTTATTAAATAATTCTACTTTAAACCTAACAGACATTGAAAACTTTTCCACACTTCTAGTATTTATACCAACTCTTCCCTTTTTCTTAATCGAGGCTCATTGTCCTGAAGATGGATCATGATTTGGATACGTCGACAGTCTATTGACAACACTGTGGCTTTTCCGATCAAAACCAAAAATCCCAACCACAACAATCCCACTCATAAGTTTAACATTATATTAAGAATAATTAAAAAATACTTATCAAAATTAATTTTAAAATCCCTTTCATCTCTTTTATCATTATATTAATGATAATTTAAAGTTTTAATTTTCAAATTAATTTAAAATTTTATGTACCATTATATAAAAAAATTAATAATAATAATAATAATAATAATAAACTAATTAATATATCTATATTAATAAATTAATATTTATCAAAATTAAATAATAACCAAATATTATATATAATAAAATAAATAATATAACCAAATATTTAATGAATGATATGTCCTCCCACTACTATTTATTTTTTCAACAAGGAGCAATAAAACTCTTTTAAAACGTGATTAACAAATACTTTTTTTGTAAATATATTATTTTAAAATACTACCATAAAAACTGGTAAATCAATATTGCATTAGCATTAATATGGAGATTTTTGAAGAACTTAGTGTAACTTACATTTACAATAAAGGAGAAATGTTGTAAAAATATTTAGGGTTCTTTTATCCATAATGATGAATTGAATTTCTATTCAAAACTTTGGAGTTTCAAAAATTCTACACAATTTTTATTATTACAATATTATGACTAACTTGGAAACCTGCAAACCTGCATTTTTTAGGAAATATATATATTTTTAAAAACTTAACATTTTATGTTATCCATGTTACATATATTTTTTATAAAATAATAAAATTGTTTTAAAAATTAATATTTATTAAATTATATATTTTTTAAATAAATTTTTTTAATATTATTGAGAAAATTATAAGTCAATGATGCATTTACCTTAAATTGGGAATTATTAATTTTTTGAGATAAAGATCCAGGAGATTTTTTATAAACTTATTAATATATTTAATCTTTTGAAACAAAAATCCATAAACTGTAAACTAATTGGTTTGTATAGAGTTAGTTGTTAAAAAATAAACATCTTCGATTATGAAATTTTGTATTTTATCAGTGTGATTTCAATTATGCTTTTTAAGAAGGTTTGAGAGAGTTTTAATAAATCATCTTGTACATCTACATAACATCAGATCTAACAGAAGAATCATGCCACCCCTCACCCAGATTTTCAAACTATTTGTACTTTTACCTGACATGAAACACAACAGTCCCACTCGCCCACATCTTCAATTATTTGTATTTTTGGATGACATGAAACAGAACAGTCATGCAGACCACTCATCCACATCATCTTAATGTACTTCTTGAGGATCAGTATGAAGCACTACAAATTGTTTAAATTATTCAGGAAAAGGATGGTTATTATGACCTTTATCAGTATACATACATAAGGGGAGCGGTCACGAAGAATGCGTACAATTCTAAAGCCAGAGCAGTCACGAAGATTGCGTACAATTCTAAAGACAGGCATGTGAAATATTGGCAGGTTACTGCGCAGAGAGCGGCGTGCCCTGCACTTCTTCTGAATCTAGTGGTCAATATCTCTTTAGAGGCGCATACCCAGTAAATCACTCCTCCTGGGCAAAAGGGAAGACAGTTATTTCGTTTTCATTGTTGGCGCCGACGTTTTGGATAACGCATAGAGGTCCCCTGGTCTCTTTTTTGCCTAATTAAGAAAACATGTCCACATTCGAGTGCTGACGTTTTGGATAACAGCAAGAGCCCCCCCCTGATCTCTTTTTCGGTCAATTAAGAAAACATGTCGACATTCGAGTCCCAGCAAAACGGCTTGTACTGCCGCTTACGCATGCTTGGATTTGAATGTCCAATTGCCACGCAAAACAAGCAACATGACCTAAGGCTCGTATACGCACAGTAACAGACCAGAGTTGGATGGACGTTTGCTCTCTTTCGCTGAGAAAGTATACTTTTCGTGCGCAGAGGCATATCACATCCTACTCGGTTGGTTTGCAGAGCAACGGACAGCCTAAACGACACGACAAATATTCAGTCTCTGTATATGATGTAAGAGAGACACCCCTTTTTCACTTGCAAGAAGGCGTCACATCATCCTTTAATTTATTCAACAACTCACAGACAATAACCTCCGTACAAATTCACTTGCTTCAAACCGGGGATGGAATTTGACGGGCAAATTGCCCGTTGCAAACTTACAGAGCAATAGAGCCTGCGCAGCCTGACGCAGCTCCCCTATATGGATTCTCGCAGAACAACTACAACTCATCTTTGATATGTGATCTGACATTGGACATCAACTCCTTCGTGAGAAAATCTTTAGTAGCAAGTTGGCTGCACTCTTTGATTTTCTTTTAGGTTACTTTGTCAATCCACTTTTAGGCGACTTTGTCAATCCAGGTTGTTCCACTTGCTATCAACCCTTCATCATCACTCCTACTTAACCCCTCCTTTAGGGGATGGAAAAAAAAAATGCTTTTGGTCTATGAAGTTCTTTTGTTTCAACGTTTACTTTTTTTGTTGTGATAAATACTGAACTCTATAGGCCTTCATTTTCAGTTTTGTAATATTTTAGGTCACTTGAACATTTCAGTTTATGAAAATAGAATAGTCTTGGACATCTTTTATGTGGAGAAAATTTTTAGCATGGGGCTAAATTTTAGACATGATAGTTTTTAATATTAGGTGTGTCTAAAGGCTCTCTAAAGCTTAGTATGGGAGAGATGTTCATGTAACATAACCTATTAAAATAATAACAAATCATTAAAATAATAATTCAAAATTAATAATTAATAATAAAACACTAATTATAATTAATTATTAATTATTATTATTAATTAATTAATTATTATTATATATACTTTGAATGAATAACAATCAACTTAGATCCATTTAACTTTGAATGAGACATCAAATCTCTTGAGGTGCAAACTTTTTTTAAAGTGAAAACCTTTAACCTTTTCTCAAGTTTTGCACTCTAAAAAAGGATTGCACCTCAAAAGATTTGATCCCTTTGTGAGGTTGATAGATCCATAGTTAAATAGATCTAGGTTGGGTATTTTACAAAGAATATTGTTATTCATAAAACAATAATAAAATGAAAAATGAAAAAAATATGAGAAATCATAGAATTATATTAAATATTTAAAAGTTTGTTGGGTGTTGGGTAGTTCGTGATAGAGTGTAATTTTAAAATTTTAAAGCACTCCTTTACATGAAGTCACTAGTTCAAAACCCTAGTTTATGTTGTGTATATCATATAGAGCATTTATTGAATACTTGTATTAATAAAGAGGGGTTGTGTTGAAGCGAACACTAGAAGCATACATAGTTATTAAATAGGTTTTTAGGTTTTGGCATTTCTCTCGAACGAACATAGAAAACTTTGGAGCCTTATTCATCAGCCTATACAACTTGTTCTCTATCTGCCGAGAGACATCCTTCTTCAAATTCCATTGACATTGTGTCTCGATCCCCATGATCATTTTCGAAATCGCCCCATGATGAGATATTGCTACTCCTTGATTTATTGACGTTGAGTTCTAACGCTTAGGAAGAACAAGGACCTTAGATATTGATAGTCAATTTCCAATCCATCGATTATCCATGTCTGGATTATTAACAAAGTCACCACATTTTATACATAGCTTTCTCTGTTTCCCCCATTTTTGCCGAAATATGATGGAGAGCATTGTTGTTTTCTTATGAAATTTCTTCATGTCAACTCAGTAACCTTTTTATATCATTCTAGTTGGGTTCCATCCATGTCTAAGGAAATCAACAACAATGAATCTCCAAGCACATAAAACTACGAGGAGAAACCTTGATGCCAACATTAACAAAGGTGGACCAAAGAGAAGGGTCCTACATAAAAAGAAGGAAATCGACAATGGAAAATTTCCTTTCACAACCAAATATAGGAGGAAAAATCCTTGAGACTAAGGATTTCTTGGTTGAAACCCAAATCAAAAGCTTCATCGAACGAAGGCCAACTCCCACGAGCACCTAAAACATGACCCCAACCACCTAGGAAAGAGGGAGTCGAATCACAATAGAGTACCAATGATCAATCTATGAGCCATACCACTCAAGGAAGATTTACGAGCCATAACAAGAGGAGACACACACATGAAGTCATCCACACACAAACTACAATGAATAACCCTCGTGTCAATTTACAATCCAAATGTGTCAGTTGTACTAGCATGACACCAACCCAAATTCCCAACCACTTGTCCTTCTTTATTTAATGAATGAAGACTCTTTAATTAAGGGATGGAGAGGACCCCCTAACCCCATTCGTGGAAATCAAAGATTTATCCATATGCACACCAAGCTTGGCCCAATAGTCAACTTGGGAGTGAAAATCTCTTTTGATGTGGAAAATTCTAATTTTGTCAAATTCCACCACTAGAGAAAGTATGTGAGATATGATGCAATTGAAAGATGTTTTATCTTTCATGTCCCTTTTAATAACCACCTGAACCATCATCATAGAGTCTCCAAGAATCAAGACATTTGTGACTTTCTTATCTCTTGTAAGGAAAACTCCTTCCCAAAATTAATATGCTTGGAAAGGGTGCTAAACTCTGTCCTAGGATTGTTGGACCTTTCAAAGTTGTGAAGAAAAAAAGACCCATGGCGTATTAACTAGCCTTGCCTGATTCTTTGAGGCGTATGCATGACATATTTCATGTATCTGTTTTGCGACATTATATTTCAAATATGTCATATGTGATTGACATGAGTTTGTTGTAGGTGTCCGACGGGATGCTCTAATGGTAGAGTCAATCCACATACTGGACCGTCATATTTGGCATATACGACATTGAACAGTCGATCAGGTCAAGGTCGAGTGGGATCATTATAGCCAACATTCTTCTACGTGGGAGGATGCATCAGAGATGTGTCAACAATTTCCTTACTTATTTGATGGATTAGACATGTAGATCTAGGTCAGATACATTTATTTACTTGCATTTATAGACTGTACAAACTCTGAGACATAGTTTAATACAAGAGCAGGTGTATGTAACATCCCATTATACTGATCATACTTATATTGACATATTCTTTGAGGACACTTGCGTGCAAGTGATCCGGTTATGGTACATTATGATTTCATTTCGATTATGAGTTATATATGATGATGATGATGATGATGATGTATTGTGACTTATTGTTATTGAGATGTATATGTATTGACATATATTATTGATGACTTCTCCTATGTGTGCAGGACATATCACATGTTATGGATGTTGATTTTCATCAATGGACTTCCTTGGAATCCAGATTGAGTCAGGGAGTGGATTGTTTTTGTTTGAGTATTACATTTTACGCATATGTGATATATTATTGATTACAATATGTGTAACATCCCTCTCTTGCGCGCACTGAGCGGACTTATTCTTTGAGGACACTTGCATGCAAGTGATCTCGTTTTTTATACGATTGGTTGTTTTGTTTATGATAATGAGATATTGTGGATTTGACGGTATGTTATTTTTTTTGTATTTACATTGACATGTGCTATTGACTGGGTTCTTCTGAGTGTGTAGGAATTTGGACGTTGAGGATATCGAGGCATTGATGAAACTCCTTGGACTCTGGATCAAGTCAGGGAGTGGACTGTTAGGGTTTGAATGTTGTTGATGTGACATATGTACATATGATTAGATATTATGATGTTGATTGCTATTGTTGACATGATTCGTTGATGGATGCAGGCTGACAATAGCTTGTCGACCAAACTCACATTTGGAGTAAAGGGGTCACGCATGACAACTAGAGACATTGAGGGATAGGTGTGGCACCAGCCCTACCACAACCTACTAGCACTCACGTCATGGATCAAACTATAGGTTAATGATTACCTACTTCGGGAAGAACCATGATGTCATGAGGGAAGACTGTGATACTCTCTCACGATGATTCTAAGGGGCATACAATAAGGCAAATTCCTTATTCCTTATAGGGCCTTAGTCTCCCACAAGATCACCTGACGGAGTATGGACTCCAGGGGTTTGATGTCTACCAAATTCAGTCAAGAGGCAAGTGGAACCCTTGGACCACATAGTACGTCTTGAAGGGAATGTCATGAAAATAAAACAGAAAGAGGCGAGTGACACCCTTGAAGCACGTAGTGCGTCCTAAAGGGCACGTCGCAATTTTAACTTGTAATTTAATAAACCTAGTGCCTAGAAAACTATGCCTCCTTAGGACCTGGTCGGCCTTAAAATGAATGATGTGATGAGTAAGTTTAACAACAAATTTTCCCTTAAGAATTGTCGCCAAGCCTAGTGAATTTAAAACCTAGGTCTAAGTAGAACCTCTGAACGAAAAATAATAATTAAACATATAACAAGAAGGGGGTAAAGAAATTCAAACTTTAGTTATTGAAGTAAAGATTATAATGGAGGATTAAATTTATTAAAAGGGTAAATGGTTGTTTTTCTACACTTGTTAAATCTGATTTTTAGTTAAAAAGAAAAAGGGGGAAACTTAAAGAAAAAGGGAAACTTAAAGAAAAGGGAAAACTTAAGGAAAAAGGGGAATGTCTAACTTATTAAGGAATCTAGCCTTTGAAACTTTCTATTTATGAACTTAACTAGGAAGTAAGTAAGGAGTAAGTAATTTAAGAATTGTAAAGAAATAATGGGACACCGAAGAGTGTTTTTAGGAATGCTTTTAAGTGGGTGAGGGAAATACAAAAATTTAATTAATTAATAAATTTATTTTCTAGTGCAACTAAGGGATTGGGCGACATGTGTACGGTGGAGGTTTTTCCTAATTAAATAAATGAAAAATGAATCTAATGAGGGTTTGAGAAACTAATGACTAAGAAAATATATAAAAAGGATGGCAGGGGAGGAGTATAGATCGCATCACGCTTGCATAACGTTACATTGCCGAATTTTATCTTGACTAAGTTTCTATTGTGGGATTTGGGATACCCATCTCGGGAAACGAGTGGTAAATCAACCTTGCGAGGTGAGATGGGAGCTATCATTCTCTGTTATTGTGTGTGTGGCCCATTTGTGGCTCGAGGGGCTCAGGGGGAAGAAGAGTACCCCTAGCGTTGGCTCGGAGGTATCGGTAAGGTCACATCGGTTGGCAAGCGGGAGCTGGACGGAGCATGCATAGGACAATGGCATCGGAGCATTTGCATTGGGATACAATAGGCATGTTTATATTTGTATTGAATAATAGTTAAATTCCCTGTATATGCATCTCTCTAACATCGAAATCCCACATGTGTCATTGTGTTAAAAATTTAGTTAATTTTTTGTCCTTGCGAAAATATGCATGTGTAATTTGGTTGAAAGTTAGTTAAATTTTGTTTTTGCACCTTCGGTTAAGGTACTTCTATTGTGTTAAATTTTATGTTTTATTCTGCATTTAATCTTGCCGAAAATTTGTGAACGTTGGTGTTAAATTTATGTTGTATTTTGCGTTTAATCTTGTCGAAGTATTTGTGAACTTGGTGGTTATTTTATGTTTTATTTATGAAAATCACAAGATGGGTGTAATATAGAATAAGTGTGTTAGACTAACAATTTCTCCTCTAAATCCCAAAAATCCTTAAAGAATCCTTTGCAGCTCTTTGCTTTTCTATCTATCATTTGTAGGCCTACGCTTAGATTGTTGTCCCTTTCACTTGAGCTATGCTTGGAAAGTTTTTGTCATCCTTCTTTATTTTCCTATCCCACTGTTATCCACATTTTTGGTTATCGAGATGATATTATGATTATGTCATGATAATGGAAGATCAAACTCTTCATCAAGAACTTTTTCCTAAAGAAAGTTACACTTATCATTTTCTCAAAATCACATTTTTGGAAATAGTACGCAGGCTGCATATATACTATCCTGTGGAAATCCTTCATTTCCGCATGCTCAATTCAGCTTGACTGCGGACTTTCCGCACTGTGTCAATGGTTAGGGTGCGGATATGTTTCTAAAGAGAGAAAATGAATAAGTTCTCGATCCTTCTAGAAGGAATCTTCTAGAAGGATGAGTTGGAGTTTGAATGGTTGGCAAATTAATGAATTTCCAGATATCTTGGGATTACTCTTTATCCAAGTAACTAAACAACCTTCTCCTATATATTGAGGAGATTACTCAAGGAAATGGTTAGTAGCAAATTAGCAAGCCCTCATCTAGAGACATATCTGGAATATCATGCATCAAGCCCTCTAAATTTTTCTCCACGGTAAAGTAGTCCGCAACATGCTGGGGGGCTGGAACTACTACTTCTCCTCGCCGCTGAACATGAGAACTCCTAGCTGGTCTGTAGGATCCAACATCTGTGTTATCAATACATTTTGGTGTTAGTCTTCGACAAAAGTAACAAACCCAAAAAAAATTTAATATCATTAAAATACAAAAACATATAAAAAACTCAAAAAGTTGGTGACCTTCTTACCAATGTTTCCCCACTGTGTATCTTCAGGAAGGATGAGGTCAGGATCACCTCGAAAATCCAATCCAGCGTACGCATAATCCTCGACCATCACTACCTGGCCTTGGATCCAATCAAAAAAACGATCGTCATATCTGACAATCGGTCCTGCCACATGCCTGGCCATGACCTGGCACTATCGTAGCATCCGTGGCTCCCTAGGACCCGGAAACTGCCAGTCTCCCTGAAGCCTGTACACCGGGACTCTCTCGCAGAAGAAGGATACTAACAGTGATCCATAGCCAAATTTCTTGAGGCCTCCACGCCTGCTTTTTGTCAGTTGTTTCTTGAGACTACGCAATACTGCATCAGCCCAGTTGAAAACCCGGGGCTCAAGACACTTGAGGGAATATTGAAAGTAGCTCTGTAAAGCCATATGAGGAGAAGCATTGCCTGCCATTCGAGCTATGGTTAACAGGATGGTACGAAGAGTGATGTCGGTTACTCCCACGATAGCTACTTTTCCTTTTCGTCTTTCTGCCTGTGGCACACAGTAGTCTCTGCAGTACTCGCTCATTTTTCTGCCACCTCTGCGACTACCAGTCAAGCTGACATACGACCCCCGTCGTGATAATCCGGTCAGAAAGTAGATATCTTCAATATCAATAGTCAATGTATGCATACCCACATGGAAAACCTGTTGGTCTGGATCCCACATTTGGATTAAGTGTTCCAATAGACGAACTTGGGCTCTCATGCCCGGTATCCGGATGTATTTGAGGAGACCACAGTTTCTTAAGGCAGCGATTGTTTGCGGGTGATTTTCAGAGGCATTATTTTCATCTTCATGCTCGCGTTCTCTCCACTCAAGCACCATGGTATGACTATTGACCTGCACAATAACCACGGGGAGATAGTCAGTATCTTAATTTATAAAGAAAATTGATTTTTATGGCTAAACGTTTTATCAAATTTTTGATTCTGCGCTTCCCACAGGTGGATTTAACACACAGTGCGGACTTTCCGCACTTTGGTTAAAGCTCACCTGCGGAAATCCAAATTCCCGCAGGTCACGAAAGGGTTAACTGCGGAAACTTTGTTTTACGCGTAGGGCTTTAAAAAATCACTCATAACTCAATGCTTAACCATTTAAATCATAAAAATAAACCATGGGAAGATAAAGAATTGAGCACTTACTTGTTTGATCCAAACGGTTTGTGATTTGATGCACCGGAGCTCCCAGAAATTGACCTTGAAGA